>JAHXMU010000454.1:0-34262 GCA_019455685.1 Philornis downsi | reverse complement strand
TTCTTAGGTCTAAGTTTGTGAAAAATATGATTCGTGCCTAATTTAACTGGTGTTTCCTTCCTGAAGATAATCAATAAAAATAATCCCATGCGCATCCCAAAAAACAGACGCCATAACCTTGCCAGCAGATGAAACCATATTCTTTTTTTTCTTCGCCTTCACGATTGTCCCATTCCAGTCCACTGCTTTGACTCTTTCTTTGCCTCATGTGTGAATTGGTGGACCCATGTCGCATCCGTCGTTATAAATCGACGCAAAAATTCGACATTATTGCTGTAAAATATCGCCAAACACTACTGAAACATTTTCATGACCTTGTTTTTGCTGTATTAAAAGCAAGCGCGGCACCCATCTTGCACACAGCTTTTTTATCTTCAAATCTTCGGTCAATATACGATGTATAGCACTTTTTGAAATACCTGTCATTTTTGCTAGCTCACGCACCTTCAGCCGATCGATCTCTAATACCATTTCATGGATTTTCATATCCGTGTCTGGCATGGGCACCGCAATTGATCGACAACTACGTTGTTCATATTGGCAGCTCGTATAGCCTTGTTTAAACTCTGCTACTCAATATTTTGCAGTCATAAACAAAGCAGCAGACTCTCCCAAAACAGAATCTAGCTTTAATATTGGTTGGCCTGAGACCTTTCAAATGGAAATATTGAATTACACAGTACACAGGGCTACAGCTAACCAGACGCTTAATAAAAATCGCAAATAATCCTTAAAGAAAAACATTTACCAGTAAAATTTACAACTGATACGGTCCCTGGCATTGAGTACCAAATTTTACGTGTTAAGAAAAACTACTTTTTTCGAATATATCGTATTTCATTTAAAAGTAAAAACTTGCATTCACATTGTCTTCTACAAGTATGCACAAAGGGAACAGCTATTCGTTCCTTTGTCAAATATTCATCTTACATATAAGCTATTTCAAAGACCTAACAGTCATTTCAACACCATTTTTCCTTGAAAATATAATTGTACTTCTTCGAAATGAAACAAATGCCGAGGGCCTTTACTTTCTGCCGGCCCCTAAGCAAGGACACATGTTTTCTGGCTTTCCAAAAGTTGGGAAAAAAAGCAATGAATTTCTGCGTTTTGTTCGTTTTCTAATACACAGAAACATATTTCATAAACTTATTCTTAAGGAGGTCACCAAGTTTGTTAACACTGTTAAGATTTTATTAAACAGGGGACATCACATTCGACAAATATGGGAATGTGCTTCGAATATCGTTAGTATTCATTGGCCTATTGACATAAAGCTATCAGTATAATACATACATATATACATATATACGTATTATTGACAGCTTAATGTCAATAGGCTAATGAATACTAACGATATTCGTTACATATGTGTGTATATGTATATATAAATCATATATATATATATACACTGCCGATCAACCAAATAGACTCACAGATTTTTTTAAAAAAAAATTGAGTTTACAACTTTTTATATAAATATAAATGGGACACAGTAATTTTTTATTATTCAGTAATCAATTTAAAATTAAACAAAACAAAAATTATCGTTCTAAGCGTGCAATTAAATTTTTAACATTTTTTTTTTAGGTTTACCTCAAAAAGTACCCTTTTTTATCGCTCAACCGAATAGACTCAAAGACTTTAATTATATCTAAACCACAAGTTAAAGAAAAAACAATGTAAAAAATAATTTTCTTATAATATTTACACGCTATTAATAATGAGTAAAGCCACCTTTATTTGAAATAACTTCAAAAATTCGGTCAGGGAGTGAATCGTAAAGTGACTTTAAATAGTCCAAGGACACTTCGCTCCAGGCGTTCAAAATGGCTGCTTTTAATGATTCGACGTTTTCAAACTGTCTGCCAGATTGATAAACTTTACGTGTAAGCCATCCCCATAAATTTTCGATAATATTGATATCAGGAGAGTACGGAGGCCACTCCATCAACTTTACATTTTGGTCACTTATCCACTTTTTTACTACTCGAGAGGTGTGTATTGGGGCATTGTCCTGTTGAAATGTCCAGGGTAATGATCCAAAAATGTTCGAAAAATGGGGAAATGCTTTTTGAAACAGTTCTTTGTATTTATTTGCATTCATCCGGGATGAAACAAATTGAATTTCAAATGGCCCATAGTAGGATATTGCGCCCCACACCATAACACCTCCCTCACGACTATGATGTCGGGTTAAAAAGAGTTCCTCCTTTCTTAAATCATGGAAGTAATAGTTAAAGCCATCTGGTCCATCCAAATTAAAACGTTTTTCATCAGAAAAAACGATTTGATGCCACTCCCTATTCCATGTTTTTTTTTATTTTTAGTCTCTTTAAATCTTTAGCTTTACGGATTACACGTCTCACGGTAGCTATGCTGGCATTTACACCCAAATTTTGGCGAATTTTGACGGCAGAACATGTCGAATTTGACGCCTCTCGGAGAATCCTTCGCTCTTCGATGGTCGTTAGTGCTTTTCTTGTCGTCTTATGCATATTTTTTCCATAACTCGATGGATTTCTGATAAAATGACTCACAACAGACTGACTTCTACCAATTTTTTCAGCGATTTTTCAGCGCCAATATTTTGCCTCTTTCCTTCCTATAGGTATACATATACATATATATAAGTATATTTCATTTGATTTTTTCATTACCTTAAATTTAATCTTAATGAGTACAAAAAAATAACGAAATAACACAAAAAAAGAATTTAAAACAAATCAGTACAAAAATTAACTGCAAAAATTCTACATTTTCTGTGTATTTCGTAAATATTTGCAGACAACAAAAGTTTTACTAACCTTTGGAAAATGAAAATTTTAAATATTTTTCCACAATTTTAAAATTTATTTTTTAATCAAAAGCAACATTCAGTAGAAGTTAGAAGGAACCATATCAGTGTAAATTCGATCTATTAGCGAAAATTGTACCCCTATAAGAACTGTATTCAGTTTCGGAATAATGGGCATTCTCAGTTTTTTTTTTTTTGCAACAATTTCAATTCGTGTTTAGTCGTAACCTACCGACGCTGGGAAGAACCAAACCAGTTAATAAACTTTTTTAAGGAACTGCCTGCCCTAATATGACGGAGGACGTGACTACTGGAAAACAGTAGGAATTCTAATTTTCACTGGAAAACAGATAAAGTCGATGTAATATCTATGAGAAGAGGGTCTCATTTATGAGACCATAATTCGGTACGTCATCCATAAAGCTATCGCTTGCTAATGTCACAAGTATAATCAATTGATTGCGTTGTAAAAAACTTGCGCATAAAATGGCTACATTAAACTTTTTAAAATACGTTTTTTTTTAATTTTTTTTTAATGTTTTTTGGCATTTATTCCTAAATTAGAAGTATTACAGGGAGATATTTGATAGATGTAGGAAGAAACCATTCTATTATTAGGTTCTAGCTGTTCTTTTTTGTCAAAATTCAACTTTATTATGAAAACATGTTTACAAATGATTTATTGAAAGTATTGCCCATCGCCAGCTAATACTTTTTCTCATCTTTCTGGCAAAGCTCTAATTTCGGCACAGTAAAACTGTTCATCTTTTGAGGCTATCCACGAATCTAGCCATTCCTTGATGTCGTCATATGAGTGGAACTGCTGGTCAGCCAGACCGCGTGCCATCGAACGGAACAAGTGATAGTTGGACGGCACAATATCTGAGGAATAAGGCGGATGGATAAGACTTTGCATTTCAACGTTTCCAGTTAGATTTTAACGGGGTTGGCCACGTGAGGCCGAGGATTGCTATAGAGAAGAATCACTTTTTTGCGCCTCGCGGGTGCTCCTCGCACAGAGCTCGGCTCAATCACATTAATTGAAATCGATACCGTTCCCCAGTGACGATTCTACTTAGTTTCAACAGCTCGTAATAAATAACACTGACCTCGTCCCACCACATGCAGAGCATAACCTTCGCAGCGTGAATATTCGGCCGATGCGATGACGTAGAAGCATGACCAGGTAGCCTCCATGACTTTTTTTTCTTTTGTTTGCCATAATGAATCTATTTTTCACCATCCGTTATAACACGATGAGAGATCCCCTTCCTTTTTTGTCGTTGTTGTTTATAGGCGAAAAAATGACGCTCAACGTCACTTGGCTTCAACTCATAAGGAATCTAAGTTTCTTGCTTTTGAATCATTCCCAACGCAAGCAGGCTTTACCTGCATTTGACACGGATTCCCATCAATTAAAGCAGTCAATTCAGTGTCTTCAAAGATTTTTTGTTTTCTTTCACGTGAACGGTCGTCAACATCAAAATCACCGTCTTTAAAGCAACAAAATCAATGTCAACATATTGTTTCACTTAAATCAGCATCTTCGTAAATGTTTTGAAGCTCTCGATGAGCTTCAGCCACCATTTTATTCGATTAAAAGAAGAAAATCAATTCTTCCCTCATATGACGATTATTTGGCACAAAATCATACATACTCACACAACCAAAAGAAAACGACGCCAAAAGAAAATCGAATCGACTAGCTCTTACAGCTGGTGCCATCTATTGATGATAAAGTTAGTTGTGCACCTAATAATAAACATTTATAAAGAAACATCATAGTTAAGGGCTTAGTTACAGAAAAATACCACAAAATTATGGTTTCCCCAGAAAAAACTAGATTGATTTTTCGATACATTTTACATGCGTGGAAACACTTTTTGACACGCCCAATTATCTAACAATAATTGTGGGCATATAAGCTATGGCCCAACCCAAATGTTAGCGCCTCTTCAACTTTGCGCTCATCCACTTTTAAACTACTGGAAAAACCGTAAGCTTTTCGAAATCCACAACAATCAGAAGAATGACATTTAATATTATAATCTCTATTAGCAATCCGCACGTGCCAGAATAGCAGCAAATTGTCTTTATTGTCCTTATGATGCCTTGCTGTTCCTCTTACATCAAGTTTCCTTGGCTAATTGGGTACATGATCCATTTCAGAATGTTCAACGTCCTCATAGACCACCTTCCAGTTGTTATAATAGATTTTTCGCATGTACATTTTTTATTGATGGAATCAAAAATTTCAACATTTTCCTTCCCAAATACACAACCCATTAAACTGTACCAGTTTGTACTGATGAGGATATTAAAATTAAATTGAATAAAAAGCTTTCACAAAGCTGTTTTTATTTTTTTTTTTTTTTTTTTTTGAGTCATCTCTAGTTTTAAGAAGACCATCGACACAGTTTCCAAAAAAGCATATTTGGGATCTATTTGACAACCTCTATACCACAAAAGTGATTTTAGGAATTACAATTATAATAATTTATAATTAAGAAACGCACTAACTTTTTTCTAGAATTTCGGAACGCATTCATTTTTTTCTACCTTCTCTAGAGAACTAATTCTAATTTTGACTGTTTTGTAACTAAGTTGGGTCCGTTTAGAACTTCTTACTGAACAAAACTGATTCCTAATGACAAATTCTTGAATAATTCGGATCAGCATAGTTAACAAACACAGAGTTAAAGTAAATAGATTTTGTAATTTTCGATTTATATAAAACTGAAGTCGAAAACCTCTCCCAAAACTTAAGATACATTCTGTCCAGAGTTTTCAACTTGCCAAAAAGTGAAATTTTTTTTCTACTATATCTTAAAAACTAGAATGATCCAGAAGAAGTGTTTTTTTTTTAATATTTTAGGAATATTAATATTTTAGAAATATCAAATTTACTCAAAATCATCCTACATAATTTTTCAGTATCAAAGAAGATGTAGTAAATTTACCTATAAACTAAATTATTCGAAAGATATTTGAATTATCTCTCACAAATAAAAAACTGCTTGTCAGAACTTGACAATACGGTTATCTATTTAGTGGTTTCAGACCACCAGTCTGGCAAGGCTGCCAGGTTATAAATACCTGTCATCTGAAGTGTTATTTATTTGGTTAAAGTTTTGGATTCACAAATATGAATTGTTTAACAACCAAAGAACCCGTAAAAATAATTAAAACTTATTATAAAAGTGGTGATTCAAAAGTGGTTCAATACAACCGATATTGGCTTTATTGCACGAGAAGTTTCTAGAAAGCGTAATTTCACATTTTGGAGACATCAACTGTCTACCAAGATCATACGATTTGACACCGTTAGACTTTGTTTTTCTGACTGTGTTTATGCGGATAATCTCCAAACCTACCGCTTGAAATGTGGGAAAAATGGTCGAAAACTACCTAAAAAAGGACCCACTGCTGTAACCAATCCAGAGGCGGTCATTTAAATGGCATTGTATTTTACAATGGCAGGGTCCAACCTTTTTAATGAAATAAAAGTTTCATCGAAATCATAGCTTTATGTGTGTTTTATTTAACTTTCCTTTTGAAACCGCCTAACATTTAACCCAATATAAAGCTCCATAAAGTTGACCATGACTGTAGATAATGCAGCGCCTGTCTAACTTAGCTCCTGTCCTATCATTTTGAATTTGTGGAAACAAACAAAATCCGTTTTTAACCCGGATGCAAACGAAGAGCTTTCATACAATCTCTGTGCTATCACTATATTGCAAATAATAGATAAAAATTCTATTTTATAATTTTGGCCCACAAAAATATAAACTCACAGCACTGTTATGTGGGCGTTATGATACATATGTTATGATATCTAAACTGTAACATTTGCGTTGATCTGACATGCAGTTAATATAGGTTTATCCATTTAATAGTTTAAAAACAGCCGGTCTGGCAAGGCCGTAAATACATACCTATCATCTGAAGTGTTATTTAGTTAGTGAAAGGTTAGCTATTTACGAACGTGGATCGTTTAACAACCGAAGAACGCGTAAAAACATTTAAAACTTACTATACAAAAGGGGTGATTCAAACGTAGGTTTTCAAACGAACAAAATTTTCTTCAGCGATGAAGCTCATTTTTTACTCGATGCTTAAGTCTGCAAGTAAAATTGTCACAGATGTGGCTCGCAGAATCCAGAAGTGATTGTGGAAAAGCCATTGCATTCGGAAAATGTGACTGTTTGGTGCGCATTATGGTCTGGAGGTGTCATTGGGCCGTATTTTTTCGAAAACTACCTCAAAAAGATCCTTTGCTACAACCAATCCAGAAGTGGTCATTTAAATGACATTGTATTTCGTATATCCAAGCATTATTATGAAATAACAGTTTCATCGAATGAGTAGCTTTATGTGTGTTTTATTTAACTTTACTTGAAAACAAAAATGGATAATCTTATACATAACCAATTTTATTTGTGTGTGATAGGTTGGTTATCAGTGGTCTGGAATAATTTTTAAATAGGCTTGACTCCTGTGCGAATTCTTAATTCAATTCTCTTTAACTGAATGCAACTCTACGTAAATCACTAAATATGTTACTCTGTAGACATTGTAATTCGTTTTAATTAACGTCATCAACTTTATTAAATGCAACAATGATGATGGAGTAGCTTCGCATTTCGACACGTCAGGTCACAGTTTCCTTCCATCTCTGCCTACTTTGATTACGAAAACAGACATTACGGCAAAAAGGAAAGATCTGCGGCACAAAATGCAAATCCGTCATCGGATATTAACATAAAACTCCATCCTTTGCCGCTGATTTATTCGTCAAGCAATGAGAATACAATTGCGTCCTCTATCTCTGTCTCTGCCGATGTCAGCAACAAAAATAACAACTTCTATGGAAAAGTATTTAAAGCACATCGAAAGTAAAGCAAACACATCACGAGCAATTACTAAAACTATTCCATTTTCACTATTTTTGCATCTTCTACACGTGACGTATGGTGTGATCGATGTGCGCTGAGGTTTGTCACTTTTGTGAAAATTGTTTAAAAACATATGAAATGAATGAAATTCAAAGACCCAGGGGACTCACATCTCTTCCGTATTAACATTTTTCAGTGTAAAGACGATCATATGATGTTATGCAACTTAAGTTAGTAACGGAAATGAGCTATTTCAAATTAGTCTTATCTATGATAACGGTTATCCATTTAGTGACTTCAAAACCACCGGTCTGGCAAGACTGTCAACTGTTAAATACCTGCCATCTGAAGTGTTATTTATTTCGTGAAAGCCATTTACAAATATGGATCGTTTAACAACCGAAGAACGCGTAAAAATAGTTAAAACTTACTACAAAAGTGGTGAGTGGTTTATATTAGGTGAGCAACTAGGTTCCAGCTGTTTGCCAACAAATGGCGCCAGCTGTAAGTGCTAGTCGATTCTGTCGTAACCTAAACGTCATGAGCCAAGCTTATGTATATGACAAATACAACGCCTCGACACAATAGTGATTTTCTGTTGACATCACATTTTTTTTGGTTGTGGGAATATGTATAATTTTGTGCCAAATAATCGTCATATGCGGGAAGTATTGATTTTCTTCTTTCAATCGAAGAAAATGGTGGTTTTAAAACGTTTACGGAGATGTTGCTTTAAGTGAAACAACGTGTCGAAATTGGTTCCGTCGCTTTAAAGACGGTGATTTTGATGTCGATAACCGTTCGCGTGAAAGAAGGCGAAAAACATTCGAGGACACTGAATCGACGGCATTGTTTGATGGGAATCCGTTTCAAACGCAGATGGAGCGTAACTCCTAATACTTCAGTATTAGTATTAGTATTACCCGCCAAGCCATTTCTAAGCGATTGCATGCGTTGCGAATGATTCAAAAGCAAGGAACTTGGGTTCCTTACGAGTGGAAGTCAAGAGCCAAAGGACATTGAGCGTCGTTTTTTCGCCAGTGAACAGCTTCAGCGACAAAAAAAAGGAAGGATTTTCTTCATCGTATTGTAACGGGTGATGAAAAATAGATTCATTACAGCAATCCAAAGAAAATAAAGTAATGGGGGCTGCCCGGTTGTGCTTCTACGTCGTCGTCTCGGTCGAATATTCACGCTGAGAAAGTTATGCTCTGTATTTGGTGGGACCAGGTCGGCGTTATTTATTACGAGCTGTTGAAACTAAGTGAAATCATCACTGGGGATCGGTATCGATTTTAATTAATGCGATTGCGCCGAGCTCTGCGCGAGAAACGCCCACAATACGCGGAACATATGAACTCTCTACCTGACGCGACCAAGCCCGTTATCAAAAGAATCCTTAATATCGCAAGCCAAGAGTTGCATATCGTTAGCATATAAATGGGCTAATTAGTTATAAATTCAATATATATTTGTGTTAGTTCTTATTTTTAGAAAACAAACATGACTAGTCGTAACAAGAAATTTATGATTTTATTGTACAGAGTGGCGCACCAATTGTGCTACCATAAGAAATGCAAATAACTTCTTTTTAAACAATGCATTTTGTTAACTTTTTTTATTATTGTACAGAAAATTCAATTTTATTTTATATAACTAATTGGTTTTGAAGATGATAGACCGTAAATGACCTCCATACTTATTCACGCATATGCAACACTTGATCAGAAAATGACTCGTTGCGGCCTAAAGGGTTGAAGTCGGGATTGTCTTAATTTTTGTTTTAATGGGCAGCTTCAATTCAGCGAAATTTTTGGTTTCGTTTTGTACACCTCTTGCTTGACATAATCCCATAAGAAAAAGTCTGGTGCAGTCAGGTTAGGTGACCTTGGAGGCCACCGGAAAGTGGAGTGGAGAGTTTAACTTGCATATTATTTGGACTTTGTATGGAATTATCTGTCGACCGTCTGATAACTCCAATTCGCATCGATAAGCTTCGAGTCGAAACACTTGAATTTTCCTGAATTGATGATGCTACAGCCCCGATTACGGGCTTCGCGCTATGCTTCCAGATTCGGCAAACATGTTTACCCACCTACCTACCTATTCGGTGGAGTGCCGCCAAACTCCCGCCTAAATTCCCTTTGAACAGAAATGAAGGAAGAGCAAAGCATGCAGCCCTGATTGTGTCTTGAATCCAAACATAGAGATCTCAATGGTGCGGGCTTCCCGCTATGCTTCCAAATTCGGCAAACATGTTTACCCATCTACCTACCTATTCGGCGGAGTGCCATCAAACTCCCGCCTAAATTCCATTTTAACGGAAATGAAGCACTGCAAAGCATGGTGCCGTTGCACTATCCAATTCCCCTTTTCGGCATTCCAAGCATTAATTTTAATAATTCTAAATAGCAACGTGCCAAATAAAAGAATAAATATATCGATTACTCACACAGAAACAAAGTTATTACGTTTTGTGCTTGTAGCACGACCCTGTATGAAAACAACGGGGCGATCGTGAAGATGGAAACGTAAAAACTGGCGTGAAGGCTATCCCTGGCACTGGTAAATAGATCGCATAGAAACTCAACTTTCAATTTTTCTTTTATTTGGAGAGGCAAAAATTAGGAGTAAGAAATAGCCGGCACTTGCTAGTTCTTAATATGTAGATTAATTGAATCTTATTAATGTTCCGAATACTTTAGACCATATTCATAAAAATATAAGCGAACGTTAAAAGAATGTTTTTGTTACAAAAATTTGGCTAGTAAACCTTCAACATCTACTTCGTAAACAACCCAGTAAACAAAACGAATGATGTCAGCATGGAGATAAAGATGTGTGAGCTGGTGCGTTATCATGGTGCAAAACCCATGATTGGTTTTCCACAATTCTGTGCGTTTCTGACAACTTGCTTCACGCAAACGGCGCATAACTTCAAGGTAGTATTCCTTATTGACCGTACGACCTTGTGGCAAGAATTTATGATGCACCACGCAATAGCAATCAAAGAAAACAGTAAGCAAAACCTTCACATTTGACCGAACTTGACGTGTTTTTTTCGCTTTTGACTCTTCTGGACGCTTGCATTGGGATGATTGGGCTTTGGTTTCAATGTCATAGCCATATTCCAATGATTCGTCACCAGTTAGGACCTTTTTGAGGAAATCTCTATCGTCGTTGATGACGTCCAACAGCTCCCGAGCGATGTTAATGCGATTTTGTTTTTGCTAAAAATTTAGCAATTTTGGAACAATCTTCGCTGCCGCACGTTTCATGCCTAAAACATCCGTAAAAAATGCATGGCATGAGCTAACGGATATACCGATATCGTCAGCAATTTCTCTAATTGTGATTCGACGATTCTCCATAACAAACAATTTTCTTCACTTTCTTAACATTTTCATCGATTGTTGATGTGCTGGGGCATCCAGAGCGACTCAATGTACTCTCACCGTAAGCCACTGTCAACATTTCAAGTGTTTTTGAGCACTTAATATTATTCTTTACACAAAATTTGATGCAACTTCTTTGATTAATTTTCTTCGACAGCAGAAAATCGCCGAACACGCAAAACATTTGTTTTATTTATGCCTCTCACAAACAAACTAAACATGTTATGTGGATAAAACCGTCAACATATCTTCGAGACGAGTACACCAATATCAAAAACAAATAATAATCGAAAGTCGGATGTACGAAGCCCGCGAAATTTGAAAATTCACCTTATGTTTTGAACACACTTCGTATACAAAGGAGGATAAACAAATGTTTTCCCCCAAAAACTTTAAATGGAGCTTCTTTACATCGGCTATCAAAAATTACGTGTTCGGAGCACATTATGTCCCCTGAGGTATAGATTTTGGAGTAATTCGTACTATCATGTTTTGCTTTAATCGTTAGGAATTATAAATGGCAATCGTAAAGAGTGTTCCAACAAGATTTAAATTGGCGCCATCCGAAGTGTCATTGTTTGACATTTAAACAATTGCTATTGTTTGCTCGTAGAAGGTACGAGGTTAGTAAAAATGGAGCGCTGCACGAATGACAACGCATTCTTATTGTGAAATTGTTTTACCAAAATGGTGAAAGTTTTGCGGCAAATTGCGATCATTTTGGGGTCACAATATTGCTTCAAAAGAGTCAACTGTAAAGAGATTAATGGATAAATTTGCCAAAACTGGGTCTGTTAGTGATGTAAAGACAACAACGCGCCTTCGACCAGGTCGATCGACCGAAAATGTCGCAGCTGTACGTGATGGTGTTGCTCAAACTCCATCCACCTCAATTCGATACCGAGCTCAGCAAATTGGTGTCTCCAAATCCACTATGCAGCGAATTTTGACGAAAGATTTGGATCTTCAATTGACTCAGGAACTGAAGCCAGCTGACCATGGACAGCGAAGGGAGTTCATCAATTGGGTATTGGAGAGACAACATGAAAATGCTGATTTCGCCGATAAAATCATCTTCAGGGACGAGACCCATTTCCATCTTGATGGCTTCGTCAATAGGCAGAATTGTGGCATTTGGGGTGAGGAAAATCCTCGAGTGATTCACGAGAAGCAAATGCATCCTCAACGTGTCACTCACTGTGTGGTGTGGATTTTGGGCTGAAGGAGTCATTGGACCTCTTTTTATGAAAATGAGGCATGTCAATCGCAAACAGTCAATGGTGTTCGGTATGGTGAAATGATAACCAGTTTTTTCGTGCCTAGAATTGCAGAAATGATTGTGGAGGCCATGTAGTTTCATCAAGACGGCGCCACATGTCATACAGCCAGAGAAACAATTCAATTGCTGCATCAGTCATTTAAATCTTGCGTTCGTGTTTGGACACCCTTTATCAATGATTTTAAGTAGTGAGTAGTGCTTTGGAAGTGATTTAAAAGTGCTTCGTTGGAAGCGCTAAACATAAACGAATGGAATTATTAGAAGTGGTTCAAATGTGATTCTTTTCGAATAATTTCCACTTTTGTTTTGGTTTTCTCCGGTACTTGAATAAATAAATTCACTTGCGTCCCACCAGATTTAGAGATACAAATTTAAATTACAATTTCATTTGATTAAAAAATACTAAAAGATTTAGAAAAAAAAAATATGTACATTAGTTCAGTAGATAATGTCAACTGAGTTGAACAGCTAGTTCTCGCTCTTTCCGTTATCGGGATTATTTTTCTCTACCTCAATTCATTCCTCGTTTTTCACTTTACATGTCCTAACACTGTGCATGTAAATCAATGCTGCCAGTATGAAGTCCATTCAATCACTTGACTTTAGAAGGTCACAAAGCTGGTTCGATGCCGACGAGATGTTTTGCCTTTCAGTTAACTGCCTTGCAGTGCAACAATGCCCTTAGGCATAGAGCTGTTGTGCGAAGGGGGTTGAGTTCAAGTGAGTAGGCAGGCAAGCTCAGAGTTTACTCTACTCTGGCTACAAAACACACTCGTATTTCCCTTTGCATGCGTAGCATCAACAAAGTTATTCTCGGGTTATGAAAACAATAACAATAATGGCAACGAAAGTTCATTCCGTACGGCTCTCGTGTGCGTTGGGGTTTTAGGTGGCTGGCGGGGAGGAAGCTTTGCTTTCGCCATAAAAAATGTACTCGTCAATGGCGAATGAATGGGACACCAACATTGTGTGCGTGCAGCATTTAAATGACTGACTAGGAAGACTAGGCGAACAACATGACGCAGTATCAACTAGGACAATGCTATTGTCTTGGATTACAGCAACTGCATCATCTCTATTGCTCTTTTTACTCTGCTGAGGGAAGGGACGGGACGTGTACTCTGTACCTTTTCTTGTTGTTGCCTGCTCATTTGAGATACTACACAGACCGCGTTCGCAATTGCATGACTGTTTCTTTTTTTTTTTGTCACGGCCATTGTTTGTGAGCCTTGGCGACGTATTCCATATGCATCTGCATATTTTCACATTGGCAACTGGTGGCAGATGGTGCAATAGCAAAACAGCATCAACTGTACACTTCAGCGATGCGAATGCTTCAGTTTGTTCACCTGTTAGCGGGTCACATAAAACACGTGCGTTTAATAAACCAGAGGCGGAGGGTCGATCACGAATGACAATGTAATTACCTACAACTTCGAATCTGCGAAGTTAAGGGAAGTGAATCCTTTTCAATTGGGTGTGCAGTTTTTTTTTTTTGGCCCGCAGTTATTATTACTTTGCAAAATATTATGGCTTCATTCAGTGGACCAATCAATTAACAATTATACTGTATATAAAAACTATGAAACCTTCCTTACGATGATTATCACTTTGACAAATATCACAATTAGATCAGTAATTTTGAATCAGTAAACTTGTTTGGCCTAAATTCGACCAGCCTTATAATCTTTAACAGCTCAATATTCTGCTTCTTCTTAGATGGCAACTAAAGGGTGTCCCAACAAGTACGCAAGATTTAAATGACTGATGCACCAATTGAATTGTTTCTCTGACTGTATGACATGTGGCGCCGTTTTGTTGAAACCACATGCCCTCCGCATTCATTTCTTCAATTCTAGGCACGAAAAAACTGGTTATCATATCACGATACCGAACATTGTTTGACTGTTTTCGCTTGACATGCCTCATTTTCATAAAAAGAAGATCCAATGATTCCTCCAGCCCAAAATCCGAACCACACAGTGACACGTTGAGGATGCATTTGCTTCTCGTGAATCACTCGAGGATTTTCCTCACCCCAAATGCGACAATTCTGCCTATTGACGAAGCCATCAAGATGGAAATGGGCCTCGTCACTGAAGATGATTTTATCGGCAAAATCAGCATTTTCATGTTGTCTCTCCAATACCCAATTAACGAACTCCCTTCGCTGTCCATGGTTAGCTGGCTTCAGTTCCTGAGTCAATTGAACTTTATATGCATGAAGATGCAAATCTTTCGTAAAAATTCGCTGCATAGCGGGTTTGGAGACACCAATTTCCTGAGCTCGGTGTCGAACTGAGGTGGATGGAGTTTGAGCGACACCATCACGTACAGCTGCGACATTTTCGGTCGATCGACCTGGTCGAAGGCGCGTTGTTGTCTTTATATCACTAACAGACACAGTTTTGGCAAATTTATTCATTAATCTCTTTACAGTTGACTCGTTTGGAACATTATTGTGACCCCAAATTGATCACAATTTGCGAACTGTAGCCGCAAAACTTTCACTATTTTGGTAAAACAATTTTACAATGAGAATGCGTTGTTCATTCGTGTAGCGCTCCATTTTTACTAACCTCGTACCTTCTACTAGCAAACAATAACAATTGTTCAAATGTCAAGCAATGATAGTTCGAATGGCGCCAAATTTAAATCTTGCGTTCTTGTTGCGACACCCTTTAGAAGTAGACATCCTTATTCATAGGTTTTATCAATTTGGTGGTTTCAAAACCGCCGGTCTGGCAAGGCTGTCAGCTGTTAAATATCTGTCATCTGAAGTATTATTTATTTAGTGAAAGGTTTGCCATTTACGAATATGGATCGTTTAACAACCGAAGAATGCTTTAAATTAGTTAAAACTTGCTACAAAAGTAGTGATTACGGTCATCCTAATCGACATATTGTGCAAGGGATTGCCAAGATTATAAAGAAATTTGAAGAGACTGGAAGCGTTACAGATGCGGTGAGGCCTGTGCATCGTCACAATGTTTGCACTGCCGAAAATATCGCTTCTGTTAGTGAGAGTGTGGGAATAATCCGAATTTCAACTGAGAGCGCTAGGACCATATGGCTTTTTTCGGACCTGCAATTAAAGATTATAAACTGGACGATATGTGGTTTCAACAAGACGGTGCCACACGCCACGCAAAACGATCATTTTTGGCTTTATTACATGAGCAGAGTTTCCAGAAAGCGTAATTTCACGTTTTGGTGACGTAAATATGCTACCAAAATCAAACGATTTGATACTGTTGTTCTTTTTTCCGGTGGAGCTACGTCAAAGACCGCATTTATGCGAATAATCCCTAAATGTTCTAGCATTTGAACACCAACATTCGTCAAATTATCGCCGAGACACCGCCTAAATTTCGGGAAAAAGTGGTCGTAAACTGCTCAAAAGAAACACTGCTGCAATTAATCCAGAGACGGTCATTTGAATGACATTGCATTTCAAACATAATGGCATAGTCCAAGCATTATAATGAACTGAAAGTTTCATCGAAATCATAGCTTTATGTGTGTTTTATTTAACTTTACACTTTTGAGACCGCAAAATGGATAATCCAGTATTATACGCCGCATGCAGAAAATAATTCCAAGCGCTTCAATTTTCAGCTCCTTTTCTTAAACAGAGTTTTGGTCGCCCTCTTCTGCGCCCTCCATCGAGTCTATTATCGAATACTTTTTGTGCCCAGCCACACAATATGACAAAACCAAGGCAATCGCTTTTTATTGATGCGCTGAACCACTTCAATGTCGGCATATTGTTCAGGCAGCTCATTATGCGACGCCGATACTTTCCGTTAACGGTGATGAGTCCATATATTTTCCCATAAATTTTCCTCTCGAAAACACCCAGCACTGATTCATCCGCTTGTGTCATAACCCAGGATTCTAAGCCATACAACAAGACACGTGAAATCAACATCTGATACAGGTGAATTTTTGTTCGTTGAAAGAGAGCTTTATCATAGAATCGCTTGCTTAGCCCATAGCAAGCAAAACTCCCCACTTTATCACCATGCTGACATCATTCGTTTTGCATGCAGTTGATCTGAGGTGGATGAATTCATCCACCACTCCAAAATTATAGTTTTCAACGTTCACACCGCGTCCCAATCGAACAGACTCTTTGTTCGTTGAAACAAATAACTTTCTTTTATATTAGTTTACCGCCAGACCCATTTTTGTTGACTCCTTGGAACTTTCTTTGAAGTAAACAACTCAACATTGAAATGTGTAACGGACAAAAAACAGCCGTCAGCTTAATTTGGTGAACTGCTGACGTTACCCAAGACAAAAACCGTTAAGGTTATGAAACTTTCCCTCCAGGTGGTGCTATTAAACAACATATTGATGTTGGCAGTATAGTTAATGCACACAACAACCCTTGGTTATAACTAAAGTAATCGATGGAAGACGACCATGATAATCCGTATTTCAACGATAATTTATCGTTTTATACTTTCATTTGATGAAGTTTAACGATTTATCTGATGTCAACAGACAATTTAATGATTTTCAATTCAACTAAACACAATAAAAAGCAAAATAGAAGTTAAAATCCCAAAGAAATCGTAGACGTTCAGATATACGCATTTTAATTTTCGAGAAATTATAATGGTTGGATTTTTTTGCTGTTCCATATAGAACACAAAAAACCCCCAACGACGCTTGGCAAAATTAAGTGAAATCGCCAAATTCGCAATTAAGATGTGAAATTGGAATTTAACACAATTTTGTTGAAAATTAATAACTATTTGGAAGTATTTTTTCCCCTATTATATGAAATGTATAAACCTTTTATTTGAAACGAATTTACTTGATGTTCTGATATTTTTATTTTTCTGTTAAAAGGAATAGAAAATAACAATCAAATGTTTCGTATGCTAAATTGGAAGCATCAAAATAGCTAACAATATGAATTTGAAACGGTTCGTTGTTTATGTGTTTGTCAATAGCGATTCAATCTTATATCAATTTGAGAAAAACATTGTCTATTCGAAAAAAAAGTGGAAAGCAAACATTCTTTTTATTCGCTCCAAAAGTTTTGCAGGGCTTAAAAACTGTCAACAAAAGGCTTTAAGGATTGGGTTGAACAGATTCAAATGCATATGAACCAAATGCAAAAAAATACAGAAAGGAAAATTTGTGAAAGTAGAAAATCAACTCAGTTCATGAATATGAAATTGTCGAAGTTACTCCTACAATTTGTCATTGTTCGGCGTTAATGGCTAATTTTCTATTAATTTTCTTAAATTTTATTGTTTCCTGCATTTTTTGTAGTGATGATTTTTTTTTTCCTTTTCTTCAGAAAATCTGGTCAACAACTCTACATAATGTTACTGCTGTATACCATTATACTTCAATGGTGTACTAAAAATAGAGCAGCATTATTTTATCACGAAGCTTAGGATTTACCGAATTCAAGTTTGTATGACAAATACTCAAAAACTACTTCAGTGAAAGCATCACTTTACTTTAAGGAAATGCCACATTAACAGGTTGATCTGACAAATTTAACATTATTTAATAAAATTGGCAATTGTTTGGTATAAGCATTTAACTACATTATCAACAAATATTGCTGAAATTATCAGAGAGATTTGTTAATGTGTTATAAAATTTCCCTCTCATCACGCTGTCACAATTTTGACGCAGGGAGAGGTGATCTCTTTATATAACGCTACTCTATGACTTGAATGACAATCATGACGCCTTAATTAATTTAACACCAACTTTGAGGTTCGCCTCATCGTTTTATGTCAATAGGGATGGAAAAAAATGTTAGTAATCGATTATACTATTCACAGTCGATGAACAATTTAAATAATTTTAAAATTAATTTTTATTTTGGTATAAAAATTAAGTCATAGTACAGGGTAAATTGGCCAAAATTAAAGTTATTTCCATAGATGATGGTTAAAGTTTCACTTTAAACATTTGAAAATGTTTGTGAATGGGTTATTTAACAAATCGATTTGGCAAATTTACTCCTATTTATGGATAATTTGGCTACATTTTTACATTAATGTTTTAAATTTTCATAAATCTGACAGATCAATTCGTTAGGGTGTCATTCGTAGAACGCCGTTATAAAGGCTTCTAGAACAAAGAATTGTCTACAGAGAAAAATTATCGGATTTTGAGTTTACGCAAACATAGCCTTTTCTATCTGCGTTCAACATAAACTTTTGCCATTGCAGTAATGCAACATCCCAACATATTTTAGATAAGATTTATGGTAGGCATTTTTTATATGAACGATTTTCAAAGAAAAATTCCGCTTTAGAATGTGATTTAATAAATGACCGTTTTTGCGGCAGTGGTACAACCTAAAGGTTAGAACTATATTTGTTTCACAAGAAAAAATTGGCTGAGACTTTGTTTCTCGTAAAAAACAGTTAGTGTTGTCAGTTTTTGTATATCTTAATCAAAGGAAAGAAGTTATATAAAAATTGATACAAAAATGTGACACCTCGAAAAAAAACATTAAGAATACTAAGAATATTTTGAACTAATGTGTTTTATGACTCTTTAAGTCGATGGAGAGATGTCTGTCTGTGTGTCGAGCGCGATAACTGCTTTTAGTCTTAACTTAACTTTAGTCTTAACTTCTTAAAACTTAGCACAGATTAATATTTTTCCAAATTGTAGCTGGGTATTGACTTTTCGGAGTTAAATTTTTTCACCGAAATTCGTAATTCCTGGACTGCAGCTACCTTAATTTTTATTTATTATATTGCTTTACATTGGCTGGTAAAACTAGAGAAAAATCGATTAGGTAACTACGCCCCTTCTGGCATCTCTCATATACATGTCATACATTCACATATTTTGAGCAGTTTCACTGAATCCTGTCAAATTTGGCACGCATTAAGGGGTGATATAATTACTCTTGAGAACGCAAATGGATCCAATTCAACGGACTTATCGAAATTGAATTTTTCCTCGTTAAAATCTTTTTTGTAGGCCGCAATATTTAAATTGCATTACAATGTCTATTAAAAATTTAAAAAATCATTCCGATAACCCCGCTCTTTATGGTACCACCCTTCTAAACTATATATTTCTAGTTTCAAATCTAAAATTCAATTGTACCAAATTATTAATTTGTAACAACATTGGCGATCTGCTATAGAGTATCTTAAACAAAAATGAGCGGACTTTGCACGTAATTAATGTTTCTACACTTTCTAAGCGGCAATTACTAATAAGATTAATTTGCCGGGTGGATTAAAAAGAAAGGATTAAACATTGAAAACAGTATTTAAATCCATTAAAAAATGTTACAGTTTTGTTAACACCAAACTTTTTCAAATGTGGAACTTTAATTCTTTTTCAATTACCTGGCAAGACAGTTATTTTCGATTTTCATAATTTTCCGAAAATTTTGATTATAATGGATAGTCTCTATTTGCAGCTGTGTGGCTACTTAATTAAAAACGGATTTTGACAGATTTGTTTTCTTATGTTTATATAGGGTTATCCATTTAGTTTAGGTTCAAAACAGCTGGCAAGCTTGTCAGCTGTTAAATAGCTGTCAACTGAGGTGTTATTTATTTAGGGAAGGGTTTGCTATTTACGAATATGGATCGGTTAACAACCGAAGAACGCTTAATTAAAAATTATTACAAAAGTGGTGAGTCAAACGTAGGTTTTCAATTGAACACAATTTTCTTTAGCGATGCAACTCATTTCTCACTCGGTCAGCAAGCAAACTTGTCGTATATGACGACAAGCCATGGAAATGGAAAAGCCATTACATCCGGAAAAAATTACTGAAAATGAAAACAGATTGAAAAATGAAAATGACGCTGCAGGAACCTCAAAAGGATCCACTACTACAACCAATCCAGAGGCTGTCATTTACATAATATTTTATTTCGTACATAATGGCAAGTTCCAAGCATTATAATAAAATAAAAGTTTTATCGAAATCATAGTTTTATGTTTGTGTTTTTTTTTTTAACTTTACTTTTGAATCAGATGTTTATAAATCAGTGCTAGAAAAATTACCTCAAGGTACCGTCACTTATTTGATATGGAGTTTCTTTTTGAAAAATACTGCTATCGACGTGGAATTCCTCGGTGGCATGAAATTCATATGAAGGTACTTAAATAATATCGTGTTAAAAATGTCGAAAATTTTAAATTCTTTGAAATACAATTTATTTTGCGCATCGGGCACAAGTTCGTGTTTAAATTGTTGCTGAATTTAATGATTTCTTTTAAACAGCCGAAATTTCCATTTATCCGCACAAGCTTATCGATTACAGTTTATCGCAATGCTTGCAAGAAAATCGAAATTCCTATTCAACAATCGGTTTTCGTCAAATATTGCAATCGATTTATCAGCCACTACTCAGTTGATTGTCAAACGCAGAATAGAACGGTTGTGAAGTTGTTGGGTTTCCCTTCTATGTAACAAATTGTGCTCGGTTTTAGTGAGATTTCATTGATAAGACAAAAACAAATACAAAACGAAACGTAAAGAGTGTTTGCCAAAAAAATGATGAAGGCTGTGTTAGGAATTCCAGCCGTTGACAACGAGAGAAGTTGCAAATAATTTAAGAATGTGTCGCTCGAGACCACGCAACATGTGTGAAAAGAAATAACTCGACATTATTACTGTTTGTGTAGTGCGGTGGCGTCGGCCAACAAAAGCGATACGTGTAAAAAGAAAATAAAGAAGTGTGTCCTAAGAAACAAAAAAGAAAAAGAGTGAAGACAAAAACAGCTGTTCAAGTTCCCAAGACGGCAACGCAGATTCCATCCCATTGAACTAAAAGGTACAACTTCAAGAGAATAGATAACAATACGAACAATTATTTTTTATTAGAGCTCAAAACAATTGCATCTAGCCATCAATGCTGGTGATGCAAATTTTTGTGTTTACTTTGTTTTCGTTTCTGTTGTGGTCGCTGTAAAGAATGCGCGTTGTGAGCGGTGGCGAGGCAAAGTGAACATATTCAATGATTTCGCATGTGGGGCAAACAACGCGCAGCCTTCCTATGATTGTTCTGGCAAGTAACGTTTTTTTTTTTGTCCACGTCAGTCACGGATGAGTTTCACCAATTTGTTTTCGACCACGTCTTCAACTGTTACTGATGCAGAAGTGTGGTCGGTGGCCCGGCCTACAATTTTCAGTAAAGAATTAGAGGGAGCTGTTTGAGCAGGGAATGCAATGATTACAAGAAGGTTAAAATCATTTTTACTTGTTGCTTCTGTAACTCTGATTTCCTGCCTTAATTTAGAAGAACTACCGACTACTTGTGGGCCTCATGTATTTAAGGTCTATACATGATATATTGTAAGAGCTCTATAAAAGCTGCCTAGTAACAGATAAGTGTTGTCATTCCAATTGGCTAAGCAGTTACTGAAGAACGTTCGCTTTTCCTCGCCTTCAATCCAAACAACGAAGGCACAATTAAAGGTAGGAGTTATCGACGAAACCGTAGGTAATAAAAAGCGTTGCTTTGGAAACGAAAAATTTGCTTTACACAAGAACAAAATTTACATTTCTTATGGTCAGCTGCTGGGAATCGCTTTCGTTTTCTTTAATTTATTTCCCTAAATGAAGTTTTTATGACCAGAAACTTAAGGTTCAAAGACCTAGTGCAGAAATTTCAGTCAATTGAACTTAATCCATATTCCTACGCCAACGGTTTTGTGTGCCGGTGCAAAAGAACTTAGATTTTCGTTAAATATGGTAATTTGTACGTGTTATCCGCAAGGCGCGTGGCAATGTCGTTCATCTTCATTCGCAGAAATAATTTTACCCAATCTATGCCGAATTTATTGAATTTGAATGCCAAATATGAACCTGGGAATAGAACCAATTCCTGTGTATCTCATGAATGAAATATGAGACAGCTTCCCATATTCAGTGAGCTTTCACGCATTATATTTCTAGACAATGGCTATTCTGAATGTTACAGTTTAATAAGTATTTATAAGACATCTATTACTCGACTACTCAAAATGTCCGTCAGACACATCAAGGTGCCGGCCGCTCTAAAAAATGGTGGGTGTCTATACGCGTGGTTGAACCTGCTGTAATGCGAGCGATATTCGCGCCATCGTCGTTCACATGAACCTGGGAATGTATGGGTTATGTTAGGCAATTTGTAGGGGATGTGAAAGAAAGGTTATGGTAATCCGACAGGTTTTTGCTTTAAATTTAATCAGGCTTTATAAAGCAATGTAATGGACAGAAACCAACCAAGAATTGGGGGGAGGAAAATTCTAAATTTCGGTAATTCAGTAAATTTTATTAAAAGCCACCGAAAGATGTGCGGTAACTTTTTCCATTTTCACTCTCAGAATTACGTTCATCAAACGCACGATTTGTGCCAGATTTTAGTGAATTTGGTGCTGCAGTTTAAAATAACGGGTTACCTATTTTTCGGTTCCAAAAGTAAAGATAAATAAGACACACATAAAACTATGATTTCGATGAGACTTTATTTCACTATAATGCTTGGATCTTGCCATTGCTTATGAAATACAATGTCATTTAAATGGTCACCTCTGGATTGGAGCAGTTGACACTTTTGACGTAGTTTTCGACCACTTTTTTGTATATTTCGGGCGGTATCTCTGCGATAACTTGACTAATTTTGGTTTTCAAATGCTCCAACATTTGGGGATTATCAACGTTAACGCGGCCTTTGCCATAGCCCCACAAAAGAAGCCTAAAAGCGACAAATCGCACGACTTTGGTGGCCAATTGCCATCGCCGAGAAGGGCCAGTTTATAATCTTTAATTGCAGGCCAAAAAAGTCGGTTATCATACGGCCATACCGCTCTTAATTGACGGTAACGATCTCTCCAGATTCACTTTTGAAAAAATACGGACTCCTCTATACCATAATGCGCACCAAACAGTCACTTTTTCCGGATGCAATGGCTTTTCCAGAAACACTTCTGGGTTCTTCGAGTCCCATATGCGATAATTTTGCTTGTGCAACCACCGAAAAATCGGCATTGAAAGCCTGTTGCTGTTGTGAATGGTCAGTTGGCTTTAATTGCTGCGTGAGTTAGGCTTTATATAGATGGAGGTGTAAATCCAAATGTAGATTACACAATAATAACCCATAAGATAGGCCTAATTCGGATTATCTGCCGCACATTCACCAACAGAATCGATATTTTCGGCAGTGAGAACATTGCAATGATGCGCAGGCTTGACCACATCTGTAAGGCTTCCGGTTTCCCAAAAATTCTTTACAATCTTGCCAATTCCTTGCACAATAGATCGATTATGACGGTCATAATTGCCCAGTAAATGCACGGAAAGCATCCACGTTTGAATCACCAAACCGGATTCTTCGGTTGTAAAAAGATCCATATTCGTAAATGGCAAAACTTTCACTAAGTAAAGAACACTTCAGATGACAGGTATTTTACAGCTGACAGCCTTACCAGACCGGCGGTTTTGAAACCACTCAATCGGTCGTTTGTATTTGAGGTAGTAATTTCTTAATTAATTTAATTAATTTGTTTGTGTTAGAGGTAAACATTTAACAAGCATTGTAAATCAATGAAATGAACGGAATTTTAGATCACTGTAGACTACCGATTAGAAATAATAAAGGAAATGCCGAAATTGGGGAAACCGGTTAATTTGTATGGGAGATGATAGCTTGACAACGCATTCCATTTTCATTCTTAGACCCAAACAACAGGCGCTTACTTGAGTCGAATGTGACTGACTTGTGCAACTACGGATACTACTCGGTTAAATCGGCCATTTGTACGGGAAATACTTAAAAAAGTATGACAAATTGTTTGATTTTTCGAAACTTTTCCCAAAAGGCTACTGAGTCTCGAAAAATCATTCAATTTCTATGGAAGTTACCTAAAGGTACCAGTCGATATTATACTTAAACAACTCCCACTTCAATATTTATTATGCGGTCATTCATTAGTTATACTCCGCTGTCTACTTCAAATAAATACTTGTGATTGCAGTCTTATAAAAAAAATTGGTAGAAATTATATAATTGTTCTGATTGTTAATGGCCTAACTTCCAAGACTTTTAGTAGACCAAGAAAAATTTCTTATTTTCCACATGTTTGGAGGTGTCTTCATTTGTATTCTGCTTTGTTTGGGCGAAGTAGCATAGAAATTTGAACCACTTCTACTGTAACACATATGCTAGAGTTTTGTACTAATGTTTTTGTATCATTTTAATTTGATACTTCCTTATAACTTAGCAGAGACGTGTAAAAATTTTGCAAATACAAATACTTTAAGCGACACATTTGCACTTCCTATGCAAATGTACTTTGTCCTTTATTATTTTCTTTGTATCAGAAGTAAATTCACAATTTCCAATGATGCATATCGTTAATATTCAATCATATACAATCATCAAATGAAACTTATCATTATCAGTTGAAGATCTTTCCTTCTAAAGTAAAAATGCTCATTGTTGTATTTCCATTTCCAGAATTAAATAAGCGTTCTCAGTTTACAATATCTTTTTCAGATAGTAACCAATTGGTCCCACTTATGCCACGTGCTATTCATCGCCAAACTAGTAGTCATGCATAAAATGACCGTTCTCAAAATAATATTTCTTATTTGAATCTATATAATAAATGCTCTTTTTAGTATTTTTCAGTTGACAAAAAAAAAGAAAAACAAACAAATTTCCTTGCATCCCATGAATGGGATATGGGAGAGCTTCTGTTCATTGTGTGGAACCTTTGCTTAATGACGATTTCGAATGTTAGTCTGTCGACTGCTTCCCGATTGATTCGATGTTTTCGTCAGACACATCGATGTGGCGGAAGCGTTAACGAGGAAATGCATTAACGATTTACGCCACGGTTGGCAGAGAGGGTCCCGTAAAATGTTTATGAGCTAGGTGTGCGCTTTCTAGTACCTTTGCAATACTTTAATGTACCAATTTTATACACCTGTTTTGTTCTACCTGTTGTAGTGTAGATGATGTTCCGCCGCTCTGTCAAGAGGGCATTGCAGAAACTCATTATACTTTGTATGTAGATATTTGTATTTTTAGTATTTTTTTCCAAAAAAAAAAAAAAAAAAATACTCTTTCACTCCAAGTAAGGAGTACATCGTAAAATCGTGGAACTAGTTCTAAAAAATACCTATTTTTGTAATTGACTGACTTCGGCCATTTTGGAACGTAACTCACCTTTGACTATTATATACCCAGTAAAAAACTGAAAGTCATTCGAAAAGAATAACATCTCCACTTCCAAGAGCGCAAGATATGCATACTTATCATTGCCAAAGAAACACTGTTATACCGAGTCCAAATGTAAGCAAACTCGATAGTTCTTATTAAATTGGATTACGTTTAGATACTATTAATTTGTTCGGATTCGACTGTCAAATAATCACATTTGATAGAAAAACTGTCTTAGTTTCGGTCTGAAAACTATGTTCCAATAATTTTTTTTTGCTCAAATGAAAAATTGCACTAAAATGGCCGCTTTTGCTTTGCTATAATAACTCTTATCAAAATGCGAAGAAAACAAACAATAAAAAACTCCTTCTTTCCTATCACAACCCTATTTTAATTTCACTGGTGATTACGCAAATTTCGCCACTTCAATATCACAAAATGTGATAAATGTTTGATTCCTTGGATGCTTTTTTGCTGCATACTTTTGTGTCGAATTTCTGCCTACTAGTTGAAGCAGTGCGACCTCTACCACACTAAAAGTGTAGTAGTAATCTATGCTATAGGAATTGCAAAAATACTTCTAGATTGTCGAAATTAGTTCCCAAAAGACACATACAGATATTTTCGGATTTAAAAAATAACTTCACTTTTCTCTTTTTAGTTATTGTTCTAGAGATGTTTAGGGTTTCTTGTCAGAGAAACTGTGTCATATCGACCATAACAGTAAGAATATGAGAAAATTTCTGATTACTAAAAGTGCTTTTAGGAACTAACATCGACAATCTAGAGGTATTTTTGCAGTTCCTAAAGCATAGATTACATTGATTTAATCAATAGACTGTGTAAGCTTTATTAGGGATGATTACAAAGAGTTAAATATAGTCGCTCTTTTCCGGTTTCCAACATTTCCCCCTCTGATTTACGAGCAGACTTATACGCATCTCTTATTATGCCCTTACTTTTGAACAGTTTCGTAGAATATTGACTTCCAAATATGCGGACACAAACTTAATAATTTCTACAGCAACTATATGTTCTAGCATTGGCATTCTTTTTTTGGCTATTTATTTAGTGAAATCAAGAACTAGGGGCATTAGTAAATTTCAATTTTAGTCCTGTAAGATTTGTTTAAAAACCTCGTGCTTTATCCACGAACAAATGAGTACAATTTACACTACTTCCTGATGTGTTCATTTTCCAATGGATTCATGTCTTTGTGGCGCTTTTAGAAACAAACATTTAGTATGCCCATAGGAGCAACGTGGAGTGAGTTATTGTTTGTCAGCATCATTCTTAAAGTTTGGAAAAGCAAAATGCGTCATCTTGTTGCATATAATCGATATTTTTCGCTGGCGATGATCTAATTTCGTATATGTTAAGACAACTAGTGAAATCGTTTATGTGTTCAAACTTAAACTTTTTATTATTCTTGTCTAGAGTACAGTAGTTGTCTGTATCTAATATCGGCCATGAATTTGGCCAAATATATTATATTAGATTAGGTTAACATTGGATATAAGTTAACAAAAATTAACAGTAATAACAGAGTATACCGTTAATATTATTAAGAATACTATAATTTCCTTTGTATTATAATTAATGTGAGCCTTAGTTGCGAAAAACCATAAACCTCAATTGTTAAGAAAAATACTAAATTTGGTTGTAGTATCTTTGTTGAAAAGGACTGACACGCACTTTGAAAGTTAGTCATTGATTTCAATGTCATTTTCCATAGAAGCTCAAACAATTTCAAGTGAAATTCAAGAAATTTCTGTTGAAAATCAAAAATTTCATTCGAAATTCAAAAGCCATCAATTGGTTTTAAAATTTCCATATGAAATGCAAACAAAGTCAGTCGAATGTTCCATTTTCCATTCAAAACACATCAACTGAAACTCGAATATTTGATTAGAAATTCGTAGCCTAACAAGCCTAACATTTAGAACATACCCATTAAAATTGAAAACAAGTCCAATTAAATTCGCAATGCATCATTTGGAAATCAAAAGACTTTGATTGAAATTCCAAATGCATCAATTGAACTCTGAACGTAATAGTTAGACTTCAAAACACATCGTATGGAATTCAAATCTTATTTATTAATTGACTGTAAGGTAAAACTATGACGAAAACCAAGGCATTTTATCAGGGGTTTTCTCAAGTATTATCCTGATTGCAGTTACTTTTTATTAGCTAAGTCGTAACTAAGTCAACATATTACATAAAATAATTATATATATATATATATATACGAGTGTGATCCTAAAATTAGCTTATCTGAAGTATAGAAACAACAACCTTATAAATCATACGTTTTAAGTTTCAAAGCCACAAGTTGTTTAGTATTTTTATTGGAGCCATCAAAAGTAAATGATCTCAATGAATTTGTAAACATGGGAAAAATTCGTTATGTAATTCAATATTTCCATTTGAAAGGCAGAATCGTGTCCAAATGAGGCGAAGACAGTTCCATCTGCAGGCAGGGTCATGGTGTCTGTTTTTTGGGATGGGCATGAGATTATTTATATTGATTATTTTCAGAGAGGAAAAACCATCAACGGCGAATATTACGCTAGTTTCTTATTCGACAGATTTAGCTTCCCCGGACTATTTTTTATTTCCAAACTTGAAAAAATGTATCGGTGGTAAACGATTTGCCAACAATGAAGAGGCTTACTATAAACCGGGGATAGGAGTTATTGAATATCACAAGAAAAAGTGTAACTCGATCATACAAAGGAGATTATGTTGAAAAATAAAGACAATTTCCAACTTTTTTGTGTCTTCTTTCCTAGGCCAGCTAGTTTTGGGACCGACCTCGTAAATCAACAATCGGCGATGAATGCGTATTAGCATCTGCACCTTACCTATAAGGATAGGTAATTGTTTTCCGCGATTGCCTATGGGTAATATTACAATACTAGTTTCTGTTTAAAAAATTTAAAAAAGTAAATAAAAATTCCATTTCTCGGAAACTGATTGTCTAGTGGGCTTTTACAAAGTGCAAAGTACACAAGAAATGGGCGGCAGTAAACAGATTGAACAAAAATACACATACATTTATATGTAATTCGAAAACAGAGCGGCCAGCAGCCAAGGTAGCTCAAAATTAAGAAAATTCGCTAAAAATTCAAATATGGTCATATCTTCAGATCGAATGGCCCAAACGCACAGCTGACCTCATTTTTGTAATTCCAAAGGGGTTTGAAAAAACTTCTATCTATACCATAAAAGCGAAAGATATTCAGAAAATTACCAGATAAAAACAACAGAGTGTTTATTAGATCGCTAAAATAACTTTATTTTTGTACTCTCCTAGAGAGTTTGTGACTAAAAGATGCGATGTGCCACTTCATGGATGCAGATCGATATATTATTGATTTCACGGAGTAGTTGTTTCCAACTAGTGTTGTATAGTAATTTGATAGATTTAGTCTTTGGGCTTCTAAGTTACCATTGTGACAATAAAAATGAAACGAAACCAAATGATCATGCGATGATGTCGTAAAACACAAATGCGTACATACCTCGAAAACGGATGGCCTCATCTCAACAAATAAATCTGTATATAGGCCGTAAACAGAACGTGCAACATAAAAATAACTCTAACTCCGAGAGGTACCAACAACATGACTTGACAAAATTTTAGGAAAACCTGTTGAAATAAATACCGCCAAAAGAAAAATACGCGCGTAACTTGGAAACGTAATCTTTAACGGGGGAAAAATGCCCTCTTTTAATTTGATAATAGATTATTATTCAAAATTCGAATTGCAAAACAATACTTCGGCAAACGTGGATAACCACATGTACGTTATGGATCAACATTGCGTTTTTACATATAAATGTAAACTGATATACGACCACTGTAAATTTCAGCAGAAATATCTCTGTAGGTGGCAACATATAATTTGTGCGCGTTAGTACACAGTTAGGTATTGTTTCGGTAGATTTCAATATCGTTTTTGGAGATCGCAAATTAAACCGTTATCGCTGCAAAAAATTTAAGAACACGACAAAGGCTAAAGGTCATATTTGTTTTTTTGTGTTTAGAGTTGTGGTCAAATAAGACGATAATATCTTTTTAAAGATATCAAAATTACATTATATTTGGGACGCATTCTGAGAGTATTTAAGAGTAAAGTTTAATGTTTATATCAATATAATGTTTGAGTAAGGAATTTCAAGTTACTTTATAATTGCGAGCGTTAACTATCATCAATATATTATAACTTAATTTCCACGAAAATTACCAAGCGGCTATTTGCAAAAAAAGGATAAAAATTGTTATTCAATTCCGGGAGCTTTTGTATATAAGAATATATCATAAAAAGTCCCGCCTCGGAATTAGGACAGCGAAATAGTCTCACTATTATCAAACTTTCTCTTTAGTATGTCAAGGAAACTAATCGTGTCATAACAAACCTATTGACGGAAATCATTACACCAAAAATAATAAATAGAGGTATCTTCACTGCAGAAACATGACTGCCATGTATGATAACATGACAAAAATTAACTCTTTTTCGACCTTTGTTATTTCGTTAATCTCGTTATCTTGTTAATAACTCGTTGGCTGAAGCCAACACCGTTTCCATTGTAAACATTATCACATCCGAATTATCCAAAAATCCCATCTCAAACCGCTTTTAAGAGAAATATTGATGGGCTGTATAATACTTTAATCTTTTGGTAATTTAGTTGTAAAGGGTGTCCAAACAAGAACGCAAAATTGAAATGACTGATGCAGTTAGCAATTGAATTGTTTCTCTGGCTGTATGACATGTGGCGCCGTCTTGTTGAAATCACATGCCCTCCACATGCATTTATTCAATTCTAGGCACGAACAAAACTGGTTATCATTTCTCGATACCGAACACCATTGACTGTTTGCGCTTGACATGCCTCATTTTCATAAAAATTCCAATGAGTCCAATGATTCGTCCAGCCCAAAATCCACACCACACAGTGACACGTTGAGGATGCATTTGCTTCTCGTGAATCACTCGAGGATTTTCCTCACCCCAAATGCGGCAATTCTGCCTATTGACGAAGCCATCAAGATGTAAATGGGCCTTGTCACTGAAGATGACTTTATCGGCAAAATCAGCATTTTCATGTTGTCTCTCCAATACCCAATTAACGAACTCTCTTCGCTGTCCATGGTCAGCTGGCTTTAGTTTCTGAGTCAATTGAACTTTGTATGCATGAAGATGCAAATGTTTCGTCAAAATTCGCTGCATAGTGGATTTGGAGACACCAATTTGCTGAGCTCCGTGTCGAATTAAGGAGGATGGAGTTTGAGCGACGTCATCACGTACAGCTGCGACATTTTCGACCTGGTCGAAGACGCGTTGTTGTCTTTACATCCCTAACAGATCCAGTTTTGGCAAATTTATCCATTAATCTCTTTACAGTTGACTCTTTTGGAGCATTATTGTGACCCCAAATTGATCGCAATTTGCGATCTATAGCCGCAAAACTTTCACCATTTTGGTAAAACAATTTCACAATGAGAATGCGTTGTTCATTCGTGCAGTGCTCCATTTTTACTAACCTCGTACCTTCTACTAGCAAACAATAACAATTGCTCAAATGTCAAACAATGACACTTCGAATGGCGCCAAATTTAAATCTTGCGTTCTTGTTGGGACAGTCTTTGGTAACCGTAAAATCGATTTTCTGTGAAGGTCAGATATTTAAATACATGAATTCAGCACAAATCCTTATTCATATTTATTCCAATTGTGATATCGATGGTACGTTATATTACGAATTTGCCTCTGGTTTGCGAGTAAATAAGATTCGGATATGCGTCTTCCAACTAAACTGAATTCGAAAAAACTACGCAATGACGCAAAACAAGGCAATGTTGACTGTTTTCTTTGATTATCTTGATTGCATTCTTTGGTTATTGCTGCAGTGTTGTGCACTAGGAATTCCTACCAGGAGGTCAGGGAGTAAATAAAGATTATTATCTGGGAGCTGTGCGCAAATTCGCTGAAAAAGAACTTGAAACAAAGCTAATGAATTTTGTGCCATAATGAGACACATTTTCACAAAACTATCATAGCGAACAAATTTCTGGCCAAAAAAATCAATAAATATCATATGGCCCCCAATGACGACCCTTATCTCTTTCCAAAACTTTAGTTACCATTTCGAGGCACAAGTTTTCAGTCAGAGATAAGAGAGCATTAACGACAGGAACTAAAGTCTTTTCCCGAAAATACGTTTCAAAAATGTTTTGATGATTGGATTATTCGGTAGCAGGAGTGTATTATTGGGATAGATCGTGGTACGACTATCGCTTGCATGATTCCGGGTTCAATACCGCATACAGCTACTTGTCTTTGTTTAAACGGCGGTCATCTCGATGTGTCTGACGATTACTTCGAACAGTAGATTAAATTGATAAACCTGTAAAGGTTTATCAGACCGTGGCTTTTGAAACCTTCGTTAAACTGCAAATCCTTTGAGTGGGTCTAGAAATAGAAAGCGTGTAGACACACTGAATGTCAGAATCTCGCTTATACAGGGTGGCGCAATAGAACGTGCATATTTAAAAAATAGATTAAAAAATAAATACAAAAGGTATGGTTAAAATAAATCTAAGGCATTGTAGAGTAATAAATGGAGTTTATTTTTTAAAAATAACATAATCTAAATGGTGACCCTCTCTACGACGGTCACCAAACGAAAATTATTGAAAACTTTCTTCACTTTGGATTATTACTGTAGACTTTGTGTTTGAGGTATCCCCACAAAAAAAAGTCAAGAGGCGTCAAGTCTGGACTACGTGGGGGCCATGGGATATCACCTCTTTTCGAAATCAGTCTGCCAGGGAACATCTGCTTCACCACCGCCATGGAATCATTTGATGATGTGGTTCTTGTTGGAACCAAGTTCTGGAATTCACTATTCTTGAACTTTCAATTTCTGGAGCCAAAAATCCGTCCAACATCTAAACATAGCGTTCCGTATTAACCGTGACGTTTTGGCCCCGCGCATTTTCGAAGAAAAAAGGACCAATTATTCCTCTGCCAGAGATTGCTGCCCATACTGTCACTTTAGGACTATGCAATGGTTTCTGGTGTTTGATTTTGGGATTTTCACTGTTGCAGTAACGACAATTTTGACAGTTTACGAACCCATTCATAAGGAAATGAGCCTCGTCAGAGAAAAGGATATTGTGAAAATTGGAAAATCGATTAAGCATTTCATTAGCAAATGCGAGCCTTGCTATGAAGTCAGACTCTTTCAATTCTTGTATTAATTGCAGCTTATATGGATGCAGTTTAAGATCCAATGTTAAAATTCGTTGCAAACTTCGTCGCGATAATTGTAAGACAGACGATCTCTTGCGAGTCGACATTTGTGGATTTCCTCGTACTGACTCCATAACTCTCTCAAAATTGTCTTCGGTCCTGGATGTTCTTGGGCGACCATTTGCTTGTGGTTTAAATGTTGAACCGGTCTCTTTAAAACGCCTTACCCATATTTTAATTAAATTAGCACTCGGAGCTTCACTAATTCGCCGTAGTCGATATTCAGCACAATATAGTGGCCTGATAGCAATATATGAACGAGAGTTCTCGTAAAATGCGCGACGCTTCCCGTCGAAGTGATTCATAGCGACTAAAACTCCATGAGCCCACCAACCCAATGATGTAGGCGCTCCCCCGCCCGCGCCTTTTCTACCCCGCAAAAAAAGATGATGCAATATGCACGTTCTATTGCGCCACCCTGTATCTCATTCTGGGGATGCAAGATAATTTGTTTTTGTTAATTGTATTATTTTAGAAGGAGTCCATACTGAGTCCATACATATTTCATTTAATTTATTACCTATACCAGGTTACTTTTGTTTAACAGATTATATGTTACATAAAAAGGATATCAGAATTTCGCTGAACATTATTTGAATTTATTCTGGGCATACCCATCCTCTGTGACTAAAAGATGCAATTTGCTACTTCATGCATGCAGATCGAAATGAAGGAAATTGTCATATTTAAACAATTTACTATAAATTGAATGTTATTCACCGAATGTTTTTGCTTGCACGCGTAACAAAATTATTTTCGACTTAAAAATCTATCAACATTTCCAATTAACCCGTCGTCGCCAAAACGGAAAGCAAAAGCAAACATGGAAATAAAACGTTGATTGCAAATATTAAAAAATATTCAAGTGATAACATCCCTATGCGCGCAAAAAGAACACGGCATTGAAATGCAAAGTCAACAAGTTCCAATTCCTTGACACTTGCAATCTGGCAAACGAATGCAAATCAGCAAAAACTCTATTTTTATCTAAAAGAGGGATTTGTTGGCTGTGGAATAGCATTATCTTGTAGCCAATGTGTTGGTGGGCTTTCACGGTTGCGCCTCCCGCTCTGCCGCATGAACATTAATCTGAAGTGTATCATCATGATTAATGAACATAAACAACAATTTATTTATTTTTTCTTTTTTATAATATTATTCATTTTTGATGCAAATTAGGAGAAAAACTCTTGGCGGTAGTTGTCGTTTCCCCTTCTTCCGCTTATCCCAAGCATGCATTTAATGAAGCAGCAGCGTTTATCGTTTGATGCTAACGCACGTCACGTTCTCGTTTACGTTAAGTTGGCTTCGTAATCAGCCAAGTCATCGGAAAGTTCATTGACAGTAGGGTGGATGGAGCGAATAGTATCTTCTCAACGTGCGCCCTCGTTTTCTT
>JAHXMU010000453.1:548121-599331 GCA_019455685.1 Philornis downsi | reverse complement strand
CCCAGTGATGGATTCAACAGCTCGTAATTAATAACACTGTATTTGGTCCCACCAAATACAGAGCATAACCTTCGCAACATAAATATTCGGTTGAGGCTACAACGCTTCTACGTGACCGGGCAGCCTCCATAACTTTCTTTTCTTTGGATTGCTGTAATGAATTCATTTTTCATCATCTGTTACAGTACGATGAAGAAAACCGTTTCTTTTTTGTCTCTGAAGTAGTTGTTTACAGGTTGTTTCCTTGCCTTCAACTCATTAGAAATCCAAGTTCCTTCCTTTTCAGTCATTCGCAACGCATGTAATCGCTTGGAAGTGGCTTGGTAGGTAACTCCTAATACTGAAGCACGCTTTACCTGCAATTGGCAAGGATCCCCATCAAGCAATGCCGTCAATTCAGTGTCTTGGAAGGTTTTTCATCTTAATTCAAGCGAAAGCTCGTCAACATCGAAATCACCGTGTTTAACCAACAATCTCCGTTCGAACCCAATCTCGACACGTTGCTTCATTTAAAGCAGCATGTACGTCAATGTTTTGAAGCCCTCGGTTAGTTTTAGCTGCCGTTTTCTTCGATTGAAAGAAGAAAATCCATACATCCCGCATATGACGATTATTTGGCACAAAATCATAAATATTCATACAACCAAAAGAATATGACGTCAAAAGATAATCACTATTGTGCCGAGGCGGTTTGTGTACCATATGCCTAAGCTAGGCTCATGATATTTAGGTTATGGCAGAATCGACTACCACTTACATCTTTAGAGAACAGCGGGAGCTTAGTTTCGTTTTTATTGCATATAATCCCAGAATCTAAAAATATCTTAAACGGCTCACGACTTCCACATTTCGAAATATTTATCCCCGATGATTCCATCAGACATCCGCTTTATGGTGGTTAAAGTAAGAAAGTGATTGATTTTGAGTATCCTAAATAGCTTGCTAATATCAAAACATCAAATTAGTAACATCAATTGCTAAAAATCAACATTAATACTATCTTAGTAGGTGATGATAGGGTAGGATACAGTTGCCTGATACGTTACACCAAACGGAGACTTAGTCAGAGCAGCAGCCTGTCCTGAGATGTCTTTTACTTACTTTTAGAGATAATTATGAGGAAAGTTTCAACAAACATCCCATACAGTGCCTGTATATGACAATGGCACACAAGTCATTAGTCGAATAGCGGGATGTTACTGTAGATGGCAAAAGCGAATCAGCATAGAAATTAGCACGAGAAAACTGAATGCAAACAGAGGTTATTAATGGTTTAACAAGCGGCGTAATGATAACTTAGTCGCCATCTAAGAATATTGTTTTTTCCATACATACGGCATATTTTTCTAAACAATTCTTAATAATATGTGCAATGTTTTTTGAAGGTGCTTCAGCAGGCAAATCGATATTTTTGATATTATAGGATATCAAATCGAATTCTGCACATAAAATGAACTCTGACCTTCTCATAGTTAATACTTGCAGCGTTACTTAGTGTAGACTTTTCCTACGTTCTTTTGTACTAAGAAAATCAAACACAAGCAGCGTCGCAATTGTGTTGAATAGTTGACATCTGTGCATCTCAATAAAATTCAATAAAGCCCTTTTCGCTGGAAAGCGAAGACAAACACCGAAACACGAACTTTGGAAAGCTTTTGCGTTTTTGGTTGTAAAGCAACCCGTATTGCATGAAGCGTAAAAGCTAGAAGGCAACTACCTTTGAAATTGAGCAGCGCTAAATTGCAGCTGTTTCAAAACGGTTAAATAGTTGTGACGACATATCCTGTTTGAAAATAAGTTGTTTGCTGAAAATAGAATATTGTTCAAAAGGCAGAATTTTCATACAACGGCATTTTTAGACAAAAGAAAAGAAACAAATGCATGCAGTAGTTCTCGAAGTGGCACCAAATTGATGCAGTCTTACCAACCGAACGGCCAACGACAACGTCCTCTTTTGTTTATTAGCTTTGTGTTGTCTATTAGCTATATCGTATCATATCGCAGATAAAAAAGAAAAAATTATGAAAATGGAATTCCAAGTGTATTTGATTTGTATTTGCCTGGTAAATCGCAATTAGTCATTTATAATGAGTTACGACATTTGCATGTGAACAAAATGTTTGTATATTGGACCATTACAGATTACAATATAATTGAAATCAATGTAATCTTAAGAAAGCGCAAGGATTCTGCTTGCACGTTGATGGCGAACTTGAAACTGGCCTTCTCCGATGAAAGAAACAATTGCCGTTCAGCAATATATAGACATACAACACGATAGCATGGTTAGAATACAACTCAAAACACAATTTAGATTTTGAGATCCTGCAACAGTTTTCACTGAGCATAGCGTGAAAGTAAATCAACAAATCTACCGTGCAACAATTTTAAACAATGATTACTTTAACAACTCGGTAGAGGGCATTGGACGTTTGAACAAACCTCGGCACCATCCCGAACAATACTCGGCACAGACCGTGAATGCAACGTTTTTTACGGCTTCATTTATTCACCACACCAAAGTATTAAGTAAAAATATTAGACGCTCAATGTCTTGAAGATTGCTCTTAACAGAGAATGAGAAAAAATATCATCAGACCGCATTCAAGCAGCGTGTGGAGTCTTCCTGGACAGAGCCGATGATATTAGCTGCGCTAAATTTAAATATAAATATTTCTTAAAAATAGAAAGAATTTTACAAAATGTTTTCAATAAAAAATTGTGTTCGCATTTTTTTTGTACCCCATACCGGTATCTATATAGGATACCAAAAAAACGTAACCACTATTTTTTTTTATTCGGTATCCTATGTAGGATAGCAAAACAATACATAGGCGCTTGGCAAAATGAACTTGGCAGCTTTGCTATTTATAAAAAGTTTATTCATTTTGTTTTGTTCTTATTCATAATCATTTTATCATCCATTTATGAAAAAAACGTAACTTATTGTTCGCGCAATTAAAAAATTAAAATTGAATTGGAACGCATTGTGTGTGCAATAACGCACAAAACCAAAATTCACCAACTGATGTTTGCAAAAAAATTAACAACTTGTATTTACGTTATTTGACGTTCTCCTTCTTCTTTAACTTCTTTGTTTACTTTTGCGTAGGGGAACTTGGTCGCATTATTATTTCCCATACTTTTCTACTACTTTTTTCATACAACTCTGCTCTTTTTAGCTTAGCATGCAAAATTATTCCCTTTAGCGTATACCGGATAACATTTGTATGGCGAAACGGGTATAAGATACCAAAAAAATAAAAAAAACGCAACCTGTATTAACAAATTACAACTTTGATAAAATTCGAGCTCCGACTTCGGTATGATTGTGTTTCCCTGGCAGTGATAGATATTAAAAAATATTGTAAATGAATAAATAGAGCTTTATTCGAGGAAATTTCGGAAAATATACTAAATTGCTATATCAAATGCCGGTAAATTAGAGACAAAAAATAACTGGTGGAATTTCAAACTAAAAAAGTCATTAAAAAGCAAATGTGCTAAAAATACTTTATATATACATAAATATTTTTTTTTCACCACATATATTTAGGTTGAAACATTTGTTTCTGAGAATAATTAAAGCCTAACACAATTTGTGGTTCTTCAACCGCCAAAACCAAATTTGAAAGGTCTACTTATACTGAAACCATCGATCGTCGATACAAGGGCTAACGTCGAGCATTTTCAACAGGGTTGGAACTGGGACAGGTACTGATTTACATTTAAAATAATTATTATTCAATTCGTATATTGTTTCATTTCCTACCTTAAATGCGACTAGAAATCTATATTGATTCTATTTCTATAGCTTCGCGTAATTTCGTTTCTTAGTCTGAGCCAAAATTGAAACCTAAAGTAGTCTCGTTTCTTGGCGGAGAAAAATGTGAAATTTAACTATACTTCAAATAATCTATGTTCTGAATTTACGATACCAGCTACTTAGAAATATTGAAAACAAGAAAAATATTCTTTATAATTTCCACGAGCTCAAATACTCAAAATGAAGCTGAGTTTGACGACTTAATTCACAAACTTAATCAAAATTGCCAGTAGATTTCCTTCAGGAACAAATAATATTTTCATATCTGATGTAGAAGTTCGAATTATAATTGGGTTGTATTTAGATTTGATTGCTTCAATAAATTGATTTTCGCTCTATTAACGGTCCATGTTTTTAACTGTAGGTTTATGGGCTCTGACTGAAATATTTTATAGAATTCGTAAAACAAAATATGTTTTTTATCATGCATCAGGTAATGTCCCATCTGTCTCTCTACTTTACAAATCTTACAGTACGATGAAATTATAAATGCAATGGTAAATAAAGTGAAAGTCGGTTGCTGGAATATTTCAATGTATTTCAATAGATTTATTAACATCATATAGTGTAATAATATCAGGATTCCTTTGAATGTTGAGAAATGTTGTAGTATTTCTTCAACTACATATATTGTATTCGAGACATCTTTCTTAATAAAGTCAGACTAGTAAAGTAAGATATAGAAGACTACGGTGTCATATTAGATTCTAAATTTTAGTTCAACTACAGTATTAAATATGTACCTTTGAAGTGTAGGCGAGATTGGTATTTACTGGAGAAAGCATTAAAGATTTTGAAAACAAAAGTCGCTCAATGTTTTTGTTCAATTTGTTACCTCCAATATACTCGTACATTGGCATCTTTTCCTTAAATCAATCATTCCCCTGGAGTTTCTATTCAGTAGGCTCCATACAGTAGCATATACATTATTTATAATTTTCTGCAAAAACCTAACAAAAGTCATTCAAATAAACGTTTCCCTTCTAATATCTCCCATACAAATGACCGGTTTAACTCATATGTACTTAGCTTCATATTCCTTAAGAAATTGCAGAGCACATAGATTTTCTTAGAAAACTAAATTCTGATATTGAAAATAGTTTTATATGTTTCATATATGTTTCATATAACTAAACTTTAGGGAAAAATTAGTGATCCATCAATAAGCGGAAGATTTCTGAAAGGAATATTTTGTTTCCGTTATTGTATTTTAATTCAGATAATTTTTTTTGGTAACAACATGGAAGAGGCGTTAACACTACGCACACTTTTGTGCCGACGGAATTGGAACTTTGGAAAGAAATATGTAAGTCAGTTCGACCCAAAAGGAAGACATTAAAGTACCACGTATCTTTTGACCAACTGTTGTCCAGAATTGTTTAAGTCGATACGATATTTATCGCAAACCTATGTGAAATGTCCTGAAACTTAGCAAAGATCAATAATTTGCTAGATCGTAGCCGGGAATTGTAAATCGAGCACTTTTAGTATTGTAGTTGAACAATCTTGAAAAATTCAATTTTGCAAATACCAGATTTAACCCAACTATTATATATTTTATATCTTATAGATAATTGTACAGAAGTCAGTCAACTTTCTCATACATCATGATTTCCATAAACTTAGCTCTGACAATGAAAATGTGTGGCATTACCTTACCCCTCCTCATATCTCCCACACAAACGACCGATTTCTCCCACATATTCTTAGATTCATTTGTTTTACTTAATTGCAAAAAAACTGTCAAGTTTGTTAGATGCTAAACATTTGCTAAAGTTGAGTCTGAGAAATAAAATGGACACCATTGCCATGGGGCGGGGCTCTTTGCTCATCATACTAATTTATAATATCTGGTAAAACTTGAGAAATTCGAACTAATAACCACGACTCTTCTAGTACCTGCCATACAAATAATTGATTTACCGTACATATTCATAGGATCATATCAATGAAAAACTTGTACTGAACTCGGTCAGTACTTAGTTTGGGGTAATAGTTCTGAGAAAGAAAATCTATACCGGGTTTTTTTGTATTAAAGTATTTTGTAATAGAAATAAAATAAATCAAATGGAGAGTTTTTATTGTAAATGTAATGTAATGCAATTTACTCTACGATCTCCAAAATGCTGTGTTTCAATTTTAATTTACATGGTTAAAGTGGAGCTTTCCAACTAAAGCAAATAAATTCTCTTGCATTCCGTGACTGAGACATGGCGAGAGCTTCTCATATTCACTAAACAGGACATACAGTTTACCCATGATTCCAAACTGTAAAGTTTGAGAAGCATTAATACTCGCGCTGTTTTTCAGACGCATCAACGTGGTCGCCGCTTCAATAATGATAGGTGGCTGTAAGCACAGTTCAACCTGCAAGAATGCGAACAACAGTCACGTTTACTAACCATCGCGCCACGGTTGTTGGCTACTTTCTAACCAAATTTTAAAAATTTCGAATGTTACTTTATTTCAACATTTTCGTAACGTAAAATGGGTGTTTCTCCAACAGGTGATTGGACAACATTCTAGTTTTCAAATACTTCTTAATATTTTACTGTAGTTTAAATAAATATTGCAGCAGAAACCTAAAGCTTCTACCGTCGTTTTGTTGGTTAATTTACGCGACTATCATGCATTACATCATGAGTTCGAATCTTTTTCTATTACTTACTGTAAAGCCATCGTTTGAGAGAAGATTATTTCAATAAACTCTAGAAAATAAAACTCTACTTCTGATCAGCGGTGATCAAAAAAGTATCACGTAATTTAGTAATATCAGTTTTATCTATCCTCTACCGCCACTTCACTCATAGCTCCACTACTTATTAGTTATAATTATTTTGCGAGATATGTGATAAGTGTTAGCCCATAAATGAGGGAACATATAATTCGATACATAAAAATGTTGGTATTGATTACATAAGAATCTTAATAAAGGGATATAATTACTATGTATTTGTCAGTTTTTTTACGGCTCATTGGTATCTTTACTTTAATATAGAAATTACAGTCTTGACCGAAATTTGTGCCCAGATTTTTGAACTACTTTGTGTTCCAACATTTTATTAGAAATCAAATTATCCGAAATTTTTCAAATGCTCTACAAAAATTTTAAACTTAACGTATCAAAAAAGGATGATGCGAATATTATAGCAAACTAGGGCAACCCCCATGATAATTTCCTTCAGTAAATACTCGTCTGATTTTGTGGATTGAAACATCCTCGTGTGCTGGTAAAATGTTAGTACACTTGCGTTAAGCTTTATGCTATAAAAGCTGTGCTCTAACAAAATGTCCTTTAAGCACAAACAACTTATTGGAAACTAAAAGCGAACTCCAGATGAGCTTTTATGCGTGAACTTGACAAGCTTTAAGGAGGGCGGAACTTTTAGCCTTTTACGAAACTACCCTGTGTGAAATAAAGCGTCGCAATGCTAATTAAAATCATTTCAATTGAAGACAACAGCATAAGAAGTTTTAACAGTACAATATTGAAAATGAGAACCGCCAACATTGCAATTCTGAAAATTGTTTACAAATCGGTTTTAGCGGTTAAAGTGTCATATTTTTCTTCTGGTTGTTTGCAAAACAATAATCTTGTAGGGAAGGAAATATTCATTATGTTTATGCGCAATTTGAAAAGAAGAAATATGATCTCAATCCTAGAAGTATTCCTCATTAAAAAAGTAAATCACAGCTTTTACTGAAATTCAAAATAAAATGGTGATAATAAACAGCGTAAATACTTATCTTGAACTAAGGGGTATTGCAATAGTAATGGACATTGTCATATTGATTTTAAGGACATTGTATTTTATAGCTTATTGACATGACCTGCAGCTTAAGAAAATTGTACAAGGAAGCGTCTAATGGGTTTAAATCGCAACGAATAAACGGTGTTGTTAGTATTGGTTTCTCCTGAGGTCTTGGGATATTGAATATTGGATCCATATCCAGAGGCAGAATTCACTAATTTGATGAGATAATAATGTTTTATCATTTGGTTGTATTGCTTGTCTTTGTAACTTGCGTTGATGACTGGTCTTTATTATTTAAAAAGTAAAAAAATGTGAAATAACGTAATTACCGTAAATTGAAATGTTAACCAACGCTGTTATTTCCGTACCTGGAAATCGGTGCTAATTACTCGTAACGCAAGGCCAACTTGACCAGCAAATCGCAAAAAGCTAGTAATGATAGTGGATATTACTCATATATACAGTATATTATATTTCATATCTGCAAATATTTCAATTGTTAGTTAATTTTTTTTTATCACCTTGAATAAAAATGTCTGTTTTAAAATTAATCATTTAATTTAATGCCAAAATAAAATGTCTAAAATTCTTGTCAAATATTTCTCTATTATCTCTGTTTCCACTTACAATTTTTGTTTATTCGTTGTTTTTGTAATCCAGTATCTCGCATTTTATAAGTGTCATCAGATCACGTTAGATGGCATTAAAAACACATTATTTCACACTCAGTATGGTTTAAGCGCGGGTCAAAGATGAATGCCAGCTAAGGGAAAATGTGTAATTTTTTACAAACGTTAGACAGGTGACCTTAAATATGAAATGTTAACGATTTCGATACTGAAAACTTTAATCACGCGCAATTTTGCTTTCGTCAATTATGTTCTAGTAATTTTGACATTAAAGATGCATCACGCTCTGGTAGGCCAATTGTTGAAGATACCGAGAATATAAGGGAGGCCGTCAAGTCGTACCATCGTGTAAAGCCAGAATTGGCAGGGAATTATCTGCTCCCTGTGCCCAAATGCTTAATCCGTAGCTGTGCTGTCAGCATGGCTGCTCTACAGAAAACAATCGCCCAGAAGAGGGCGGGGCTATGGATAATAGGCGAGAAACTGTGTTTCATCAGAAGAATGCAAGGCCACACATATCGCTAGCGACTCTCTAGAAGCACATGAAATATACGAAAATGTTTCTTTTCGAAGCGGTTTATAAATATGCCACAAACTTATATTTTTGATTATCATTGAAATAAATCAATTATAATAATTATTTTTGATTTTTATTTTTAAATTCATTTAAAACCAAAAATAAAAATCAAAATTGAAAATCAAATGAAAAATCAATTTTTATTTTTATTTCTAAAAATTAAAAATAAATAGCAGGAGTGATTTCCATTTTAAATCATGAGTGATTTTTATTTTAATAATCAGAAATAAAAATTCAAAAATAAAAATTAATCATGATTGTTTTTTAATAAAAGAAATATAAATAAAAAATTATAAAATGTTAAATAAACTCAAACCATATTCAAACCACAGTTGACGTTCACAGAAGGATAATTAAGAATATGCATATTTTAATTGTTTAACAAATATTTCCAGAAAGAAAGTTCAGATAATTCATAAACATTTACGACAGTTATCGGATCTAGCAGCCAGCCAGATACGAGTAGACGGTCATCTTTCACTAAACACATTCGGTCGAAAGGTATCTTAGAAGCTTCTTTCTCTTATTTCTCCGTTTTTTTTTCTTTCGAAATTTTCTACCCAATCTGTGATTTTTATTTTTGAACTACCTGACCCGGCAAACGTTGTTTTGCCTTCAAATAAATAACAGCGCCACATATAGGCTGGTATGTTTGTCACCTACCATTATTTGATTCAATGTTAATGTGGTAAAAAAAATTAATTGCAAAAACCTCATCTCTAACACCATCTATCACTTCAAATAAAACCTTTTAAACCTTCCGGAATACTCTACCAAAAATTTAAGACCAAAATGAGCCAAATCGGTCCAACCGTTCTCGAGCTTTAGCGAGACTAACGCACAGCAATTGATTTTTATATATATAGATATAAGAATCAATCTTAATTAATATAATAAATATTAACAAATAATTATTAATAATGGAAAAAAGTACCAAATTTGAGCCTTGATTGATTTGTATTTAGTGAAAATTATATTTTCCTTATTTTTTTAATACAATTTGTGTTCAGGATTCGATTCAGCATACCTTTATACGTTAACCATCATGAATTTCAGTTTTGATTTAAAAAAAAACACACAAATTAATGTTTATTTTTGATTAATATAAAAAAGATCAATATTTTATTAACAAACTAAATTAATTTATAAAAATAAGTTAAATTAATTAAAAACAAAATATAAAATTAATTAATTAATTATTAAAAAAAATGATTTACATAAATACTGAATATAACAAAAGCCCTAATTTTTAGTTTTGACTGTTTTGTACCTGGTAAAAATCATATTTTCCTTACTTCTTAATACAATTTTTGTTCAGTATTTGATTCAGCATAATTTTATATGTGAACAGTGGTATGCAGTTAAAATTTCTTAACATATGTTGTTTAAAAAAAGATTAAATTTATTATTGGCAATTTATATTTACATATTTGCATCTCAATATACAATTCGTATTACTTATGAACGTTATTAAGATAATATCACGAATTTACCAACGAACGAAAGGATCTGATAATATATTATTAATAGTATTGACTTTTAGGCATTTTATTCATTGCTTCTTGCCGCCGATTTATATTATTTAATTTTTTTTGTTAAAGACGTAATAAAATAAATTATGCCAGTCAAGATAATTTTTCTTTTAGTTCATTCACAAGCGAAACTTTATTTGATATTATAGAGGGCGTTCCAAAAACTAGTCGACCTGTAGTATGGATGGTGTAAGTAGTTTGAAAAAATTATTTAGATCAAAAGTGGCAACCCTGTGAAACATATGTTTCAAGTTTCAAAGCCCCATGTTGTTTAGTATTTTTGTTCGAGCCATTAAAATTAAACGATCTTATTGAATTTCAATATTTCCATTTGGCCTCAGTACAACTAATATTAAACTAATACTCTGGGGGAATCTGTCCTTTCTTTTGCGGATATAAAATATTGGGCAGCAGAGTTTATTCGGGGCCTTACGAGCCATCAAGACGAACGTCGTAGTGATCGACTAAATGAGGAATCTACATCCAACATTGCGATGACCAAAATTAATGAATTAAAGTTCGAGTTGCACTATTACGTTGAAGAAATGGCCAGGTGGTAAGAGATTTGCCAACAATGAAGAGGTGGAGCCTGCGGTTGATGGCTATTTTAAGCAGTTTGACAGTTCTTACTATAAACGGGGTATGGACACTATTGAATTTTGCTGGAAAATTGTATCGAGCTAAAAGGATATTATATTAAAAAAAAAAAATATAGAACATTTTTCCCAACATTTTGGTGTCTTCTTTGTTAGTTCGACTAATTTTGCACGGATGCCCTACCAAATCACCTTTTTACGGTCTTTGGCCAAAAATTCGGTTGTGGTAAGGAACTTTTGATTGTACGTTTTGTTCTTTCACAATCTACATTGTGCTGGTCTCGTATTTTAAATATAAAACCTTTAACGATTAACTCATACAATAAAATACAATAAAATTAAATCCTGAAAGGCTTCAATGCCATATTTAAATGAATAATGCATTCATTTAATTACAAACATTTCTGTGGAGTTTGCAGAATTAGTTCAACGTTCTACCAAAAAACAAAACCTTATGTGTTAAGTTTCACAACGAAACAACGACATCAGGATCATGCAGCACTTCATTCCACACAATTGTGCACAAATCCCTCCTTTGCTTTCGGGCACCGTCATCCATGTGTAATTCATTCACTGCGGCGATAGTCCTGGTGGCGTTTTTGTGTTGACGTTTCTTCACAATAATTTTTATGTTTTTTTTTATCGCATTTCTTGTGTTTAATAATTAATCGTATGAACTGGATGAAGCCCTTTAAATGTTTGTCATGCATAAATTTTACCTTATTTTTTCTGTAAGAGCTCATTCTCATATGAGATTTGATTCACTTTATTTGTTTTTTGTTTTTTTTTTTCAGCTTTTGTGAAGAGAAATCACATGCGGTCACGTAATGTAAATTATTACAACATTCAACAAATGTTGGTACCCCATTGAATGTATATAATTAAAAGCGGATTTGAGCAGGTGCGTCTTAATAGAACAGGGCCCTGTTGTAACATCCATACTGTACTTGATGATTAAGTTGCTATACAGGAAGTTTGCGAAGTGTCAAATTGTGCTTATATTGTGAAGTATATGTTTGTTTACACAAAAATTCCAATTCGTCAGATTATTTCATGCGATAGTGCAAGAATGTAGTCACGAAATAATTATCATATTCATGAATCATATTCGCTATTTTCTAATCCGTAATCCAGATGTACTTTCAATGCTATAACATTTACTTAAGAAGTAACGTTTCATGGTAGAGTCATTTCTTTGGTAGAATTCAAATTAAAAGTGAGGCAGCGAGTAAATTGAGCTAACAAGTAGCACATTTATTATTCATGAAAGGAAAACCTATACTTTTGGCTACTGATAGCACAATTTTGTCAGTTTTAGTGAGTGCAGTCACTAAAAAACTGAAAGCAGTGCATATTGTTGGTGCAAAATGACTGTTGCTTCAAAACGGCGGCCTTCGATACAAATTTTTTCGACTTTCAGGCAAGTACTCTAGTCATAATTATGAAAAGAGAACTTTTATAAGAATCTAGTTTCCGATGGAGTGAAGAAATCACCCGATTACTGGCGATGTGCATAGACCTTCCAGCACCGAGCCAAAACGAGGCCAGAACAGCTTTATTGCCGTTTAAAATCGATAAAGTTACGAATGTTGAAATTCAGCTGCAAAAGCTGATAGACAGCATGCATCAATTCAATATTAATGGAGAAATGTATCAATGATGTTTGCATTTCGAGTGCATTATGCCCTGTCTTATATTTTGACATGTGTAAAGTGTGTCCTAGTTAATCTAATTGGATCCTGTGAGTGCGACTTTAGATCAGGTAATTAACAGCTGGCAAAAACATGTATACGACCATGGTTGGGTTTAACTTTCGCTCAAAGTTTGTACGTCTTCGCGGAAGGATTAAGAAAGGGCGACAGGATATCGTGCGATATCTTCAATATTCTGTTGAAGTTGATTACGAGGATGCCACGGTCAAAACAACCGGCACCAACGTTACCAAAACCAACAAAAATTTGCCTGTTGGTAACCGATAATTTTTGAGTGCTATGTGAATGTTGTCAGCTATAGCTTTGGAGAGGTGGATGAATGTAGCAATGTCGGCTACACTAAATAAATCTAATGATGCCAGCCTAGACAGTAAGAAAAAGGTACTTGCAAGCAGTTGTTACCACGAGCTAAGCGAACGATTTATTGACAAAGCTTTTTCCCTCCTTTTCAACAAAGAAAAATCTAACAGCACCAGACATTTGCATTTCAAACCCGTCGTTCTGGCAAGGCTGTCAGTTGTTAAAAACCTGCCATCTGAAGTGCTATCTATTTAGTGAAAGGTTTGCCATTACAAATACGTATCGTTTAACAACCAAAGACCGAGTAAAAAAAGGTTAAAACTTACTGCAAAAGTGGTAATTTAAACGTGGGCTTTCAACTGAACAACATTTTCTTTTGCGAGGAAACTAGCTACGTCAACAAGCAAAATTGTCGCATTTGGACAAAAAGTGATCGTTTGGTGCGCATTATGGTCTACAGGTAACATTCGACCATATTTTTCAAAAGCAACCTCAAAAGATTCCACTACTGCTACCAATTCAGAGGCGGTCATTTAAATGTCATTGTATTTCGTGCATAGCAAGATCCAAGCGTTATGAGTTAAAAGTTACATCAAAATCATAAATTTATGTGTTTAGCTATAGTGAAAAACGAAAAATGTATAACCCTACATAACAAAATCATCCGCTTGTGTCATAATTGAAGATTCGGTGTTTGAAGACTTCCTGAGAAAAGTTATTCTAAAAATATATGTATTCACTATCGTTAACGGGGAACATAGTCGTCGATTGAGCTTACAAAAATAATGCAATTGTGTTGGCTGGGTGATTTCGTCCCCAGCGAAAAAAGTTTTCGAAAGTGTACTTGATACGTGACGCCGAAGACGGTGATCCAAATTCCGTCAGAATGACAAGGCTTTTGAAATATCGTCAAAATTTTGTTTGGCAAATCGTATAAATTACGCAGAATACCGAAGCGCTTGGGTTTATTTTTTTACGCGCCATATGTAGGTGCATCACCTAAGTATGTAAAGAACAAATATAAAACAGGGTGCCTGTCGGGAAGGTATACTGCTTTGTTTGTTTATAATTTTTGATTAAATGAAAGAGAATTGATCTCATATTGATAAATGTTTTACTTAATGTCGGCAGTTATGTACGGAATACAATATCAGATAAATATCCGCCTCTGTTAGTCTCACAAATGCGAGCCCTTTTGAGCACATTTTTCATTACATTCTCACACATTTCACGCGGTATTTCATTAATTTCACGAATATTTTGCTTGACTTGCTCAAGCGTTTCTGGTTTGTTTGCACAAACCTTGCTTTACAGATATCCCCACAAAAATAAGTCCGGAGCAGTCAAATCAGGCGACCGTGGAGGCCAATCAACATCACCAATTCTAGAAATAACTTGTTGTGGAAAGAGGTCTCGCAGTAATTCCATTGTAATCGTGGCTGTATGCGATGTGGCACCGTCTTGGTGATACCAAATGTTATCCAAGCCCAAAGCATGCAGTTGTGGTGTTAAAAAGTTTTCAATCATATCACGATATCGCTCCCCATTGACAGTTGCCGTTACGCCGTTTTCAGTTTCAAAACAGTATTGTCTAATGATTCCTCCTGACCAAATTGCACACTAGACTGTCACTTTTAATGGATGCAAAGGTGAATGGTGAATAATTTGTGGACTTTCCATTGCCCAGAACCGACTATTCTGTTTATTCACTTATCCATCGAAATGAAACTGTACCTCGTCACTCATTATGATTTTTTCATGAAAATCAGGGTTGTCATGTACGGCGGCGTAAATGGTCTTGTGGAAGAAGCTCTTGTGTCAATTGAATCTTAAATGGAAACAAATGCAAATTCTTGTTGTTCTTTGAAGACCAAGCTCCTGAGCACGGCGTCGAATTGAGGTTGATGCATTGTTTTGAACACTTTCTTGAGCAGCAGTAATGTTTTCAGCCGATCTTGCAGTACGTTGTGGTCCATGCTTGGCCCTATCAGCTACAGATCCTCTTTCTTCGAAATCATTCACTACACAATAAATAGTGCGTCTTGTTGGTACGTTGTTTCTCTCAAAAATTTTACGTAACTTTCACATCGTCACAGTAATCAATGATTGATTTTGATAAAATGTTTTAACGATTGAAACACGTTAGTTGATCGAATATTTGTCCATAATAAATTTGCCACGTCTCTACTGCACGACTGCCAAATATGAATTGTCAAGACTAATATTTACCAAAATGGCGACAAAATAAATTAGTATGCCTTCCGGACGGATACCCTACCTGTATTCTTATGGGGTTGTATACATACAAATATTTTTTAAAATCTTAATGCTCAGGGGAAGCGCAAATTCAACCCTTAACCCTTAAACCAGTTGATTGATTGAACACATTTACAAACGCACAAAATGTAAGGCAACGAAATATAACAATCATGAATAAAAATTAACAAAATTTCGTTTTGACCATTATATAACAAAAAAAAATCCTTTACATCTCACAAATATAACAAGGGAGAGCTTCGCGCATTCAGCGTGTAGTTTCCATCGCAAATAAAGTATATAAAACAGGCTACATATAAAACATAGTCCTTTTAGACTAGGGTAATAAAATGACTGAACAATGTGGTTGGATTATTTGTTTGTATATTTTTCATTTGTTTATCGCCCAACACATGATTGTAATGCTTATTAAATATGTACTCGTACACGCTTTAAAGCATGGCCAATGCATGCGAATCAATACTGCAAGACTTTTATCCGTTCCGGCCTAGAGTTATGTTATATCACTTTTCGGTTTCAAAAGTAAAGTAAAATAAAATACACATAAAGCCATTATATAATTTCGATCAAACTTTTACTTCATTGTACAAGCATTATAGTACAATGCTATTATATATAAAATACAATGCCATTTAAATGACACATATGAAACCACATATCGTCCAGTTCATAATCTTCAATTGCACGTTAAACGATCAATATTCGTAAATGGAAAATCTTTCACTAAATAAATAACACTTCAGATGGCAGGTATTTAACAGCTAACAGCCTCGTCAGATTGGCGGTTTTGATACCATTAAATGAATAACGCTGTATTTTTATATTTATTAAAGCTAAAAAGAAAATTTTGTTCTGGTTGCTAGCCCAACAGGCGATATCCGATCTGAAAATATTATTGTACAAAAATTATAGTTACATTTTATTTCATGTTTCCGACTTTCTTACTCAGCTTCAACAGTTACGATACCTTTTCCTTTGCTTTTGGACAATTCTCTGAAATTTCCATTTGCTTGCTTATGTACCCTCAACAAAGTGGGCGATTTACTTACGATTTGACATTTGTGTTTCCTTCACTTGAACACGTTCTTCGATCTGGTACATCTGTTGATGTGGATTCGTTTGTTGATTTGTATTTCTATCTTTGTTCGCACTTGTTTGAGACACAATCTTAATCATAATATATCTGAGTGTACCGCATTTTTGTTCTCAAATATTGCCAATCTAGTATTTTATGAAATTTGCCACAACCAATAGAGGATTGAAGATCTTTGCTGGCATAATATGTAGTATTCTGAATTTTTGTTCGCCACTAAACAGCGTATGCTTCCGGTTGTAACTGAGATTCGCCACTCGCAGTTTTATATGATTGCAATTCATGAAAGGTTGAGGTGATGCTAAGATTCTTTTTCATGAGATGTTTTCATAGCAAGCAAGTCTCTTATGCTAAATTTTAACAAGATGCTATCTCATATGCGAATATAGAGTGCAGAACTACTCAAAGAAACTATGGCAACAAAGGATGCGTTGTTTTGTTTAGTAAGTTTGGTTTTGTTTTGTCATTTTTAAGTTTTATGTGGACCGCTACCACCAAAAAACAACGTAGTTTTCTCGCAATATAACGTATTCTTCTCGGAATGTTTGTCGACTTAAAATTTGTTAAAGATCCATTAAACTTTTTCAATGTCAGATTTCATAAAATGCAGCACTAACGATTTTTGCTTATTCCTGGATGCGGAATTTTCGAATACTGCTTGGCTTTACAACAGAATTTGAATTTGGCTTTCAAGAACTGATTAGTTATTGGCTGTAGAGCTTTTGAAACTATTTTTGAACAATTTGTCGCAATAAAGCGTAGTAAATAAAGGGTGTCCCAACAAGAACGCAAGATTTAAATTACTGATGTAGCAATTGAACTGTTTCTCTGCCTGTATGATATGTGGCGCCATCTTGTTGAAACCACACGCCCTCCGCATTCATTTCTTCAATTCTAGGCACGAAAAAACTGGTTATCATTCCACGCCGCCGAACACCATCGACTGTTTGTGCTTGACACGCCTCATTTTTATAAAAAAAGGGTCCAATGATTCCTTCAGCCCAAAATCCACACCACACAGTGACACGTTGAGGATGCATTTGCTTCTTGTGAATCACTCGAGGATTTTCCTCACCCCAAATGCGACAATTCTTCCTATTGACGAAGCCATCGTCACTTAAGATGATTTTATCGGCAAAATCAGCATTTTCATGTTGTCTTTCCAATACCCAATTAACGAACTCCCTTCGCTGTCCATGGTCAGCTGGCTTCAGTTCCTCAGTCAATTGAATTTTGTATGCATGAAGATGCAAATCTTTCGTCAAAGTTCGCTGCATAGTGGATTTGGAGACACCAGTTTGCTGAGCTCGGTGTCGAATTGAGGTGGATGGAGTTTGAGCGACATCATCACGTACAGCTGCGACATTTTCGGTCGATCGACCTGGTCGAAGGCGCGTTGTTGTCTTTACATCACCAACAGACCAAGTTTTGGCCAATTTATCCATTAATCTATTTACAGTTGACTCTTCTAGAGCATTATTGCCACCCCAAGTTGATCGCAATTTGCGAACTGTAGCCACAAAACTTTAACCATTTTGGTAAAACAATTTCACAATGAGAATGCGTTGTTCATTCGTGTAGCGCTCCATTTTTACTAACCTCGTACCTTCTACTAGCAAACAATAACAATTGTTCAAATGTCCAATAATGACACTTCGAATGGCGCCAAGTTTAAATCTTGTGTTCTTGTTGGGACACCCTTTATAATACGAAACATCTTTCTTTTTATACCTATACTAGTTATTCAATGCGAAGTGAAAAAATCTGCGGAAACCGGGTGCCACTGCTGCCTTCATTTATGTTCACTATGTATATACAGGGTTGCCCATATTCGACGGACCCATCTGGCAACGCCATAACTTTTGACAGAGATGTCAGATCGCTTAATGACATACCGCGTTTGAAGCGTCAGTCCAAACAGATTTTTACCATGGAACAATACACGCCACGCGAGCGCTCTGAAATAGTTGAAATTTACGTTCAACAGAAGAAGTCAATTGTGAAAACTCAACGTGCTTTTAAAATATTAAAAAATGTGAGAAGTGCGCCTTCTAAGAACACCATTAAGCGTTTATACGAAAAATTTTCGACTGGTGAGGCTCTTTCTAATCCGAAGAGGCCAAATAAAAGTCGACCAAGGCGATCGGCCGAGAATATCGCTGCCGTGCGAGCCAGTGTTGAGAGGTCCCCAAGAACATCCCAAAAACGCCGTTTTCAGCAGTTGGGCATGGCTCGGTCCACTTTACAACGGATTATTCGCGTTGATTTGCATTTGTTCCCGTACAAAATTCAATTGACGCAAAGATTGTTGCCTGCGGACAAGCCTCGTCGATTGAAATGGGCCCAACGAGTCATCGAAATGGCCGATGATGACGAGCAATTTTGGAACAAAATTATCATGTCCGATGAAGCCCATTTCACATTGAATGGGACCGTAAATAAGCAAAATTGCCGTATTTACGCCACTGAAAATCCTCAGGAGATTCAAGAATTGCCTCTTCATGACGAAAAAGTCACAGTTTGGTGCGGCATTAGTGCGAAAACGGTCATTGGGCCGTTTTTCTTCCAAAACGAAAATGGCCATGCTGTTACCATCAACCAGGAGCGTTATCGCGACATGATGACCAATTTTGTGATGCCAATTATTCGTCGAAAGCGTATGAGGCAGTTCTGGTTTCAACAAGACGGCGCTCCACCGCACACAAGTCGCATAACAATCGATTTTCTGGAAAATTTGTTTCCGGGCCGTTTGATGTCGAAAAGTGGTGATTTGGACTGGCCACCGCGTTCGCCCGATTTGACGCCCGCTGACTTCTTCTTGTGGGGACATTTGAAGTCAAAGGTTTACGTTAACAAGCCAAGGACCGTAGAAGAGCTCAAGGACAACATTCGTGAAGAAATAGCCGCTATTCCGGCCGAAATGTTGGCGAAAACGATGGAAAATGCTGCAAAAAGGGCACAATACGCCATCAACGCCAGAGGCGGCCATTTGAGAGATATCATATTCAAAAATTGATGTAAACAAATCTACTTGGAACAAATTAAATGAATAAGATTGCCAACCGCCAAATTTTTATTTTTTTCTTTGATTTTTTTTTTAAAAAACATGGGTCCGTCGAATATGGGCAACCCTGTATGTCGTAACAAATAACAAGTTTACTTTAATTTATTTTCAATTACATTTATTTCTGTAATTATGGGAAAAAAATGTAATTATAAAAATAAATACATTTGCTAGGTATTGTGAGTCCATCGAAAATTCTATTATTCACCCGATCATTGTTTGCTCCCACAGAGTTAACTGAAAAAATATTGCCATATTACGGGAACGGTCACAAAACTAGCCGACCTGACATATAGATGGTGCTAGTAGTTTAAAATAATTATTTTGATAAAAAGTGGGTAACATCATAAAATATTTGTTTTAAATTTCAAGGCGCTATGTTGGTTGATATTTTTATTTGAGCTATCAGAAGTAAACGATCTCAGGGAAGTTGTAAACATGGAAAAAGTTGTAATTCAATATTTCCATTTGAGAGATCTCTTCTATTCTGGGGGAGTCTGCTCCTTTGCTTAGAACTGTAAAATATGTGATAGCAGAGTTTAAACGAGGCCGTACGAGTTGTCAAGACGAACACAGTGAAGAGGTGGAGTCTGCGGTCTATTTTAAGGAGTCTGACAGATCTTCCTATAAACAGGGTGTAGAACTATTGAATATCGCTGAAAAAAGTGTAGGAGATTAAGTTGAAAAATATTAAAAATATTATTTTGTAAGTATTTTGGAATTATATGTATGCGTATGTAATTATATAATATAACATCAAATTACACAACACATACTTTGTTATATTCTCTGATTTTGAGATTTGATTTCTGCATTAACTTCAAGGCCAACGATTGTTGAACAGACAGAATTAGTAAATAAAATTTTCAGAAATTGAAAATAAACTGAACTGATACTGAACGATAATCAAATGTTTCACATCATTTGTAGAAATCAATGTAAAAAAAATAAAATTTGGAAACTGACGTTCAGAGTTATCCATAAATAATACAGTCTAAAAATAGGAATGGTCGGCAATGTTGTTCCATTTTTGTCGATTTTCTTTTCTTTATTACTATTTGGGCAATAAAAACGAATAACCATTGCAAGCAACATCATCGATCAACAAGTGCAAGCGGTGAAGTCATACGAGTACTATCCAAAACGAGCTTCCCGAGCTCTGGTCGTCTGTCCCAATCGACTATTTGACGTTTGGTACCCCAATTCGAGTATGCTGTATAGTGAACAATCATTCAACGAAAGGCATTATCTGTGGCAAACAACGCCACTGTCAGTGACAGTTTGCAACCATCCAGAGGCAGCCAATTTGACGCTTAAGAAGTCGGTTTTGCTCAGACATCAATTAGTGAATTTTGCGTCGGGTCTGGGTCTACATAAGTACAAAATCCAATTAACCTACAGGAAAACAATCGTGGATAATGTCGGGTGAGCAGCAACCGGAATTTTGGAGCAGTTGACCGACCATGACAAGACGATTACTACATGCGATGATTACTACATGAGAATATCGTTCGTATGATCGAAGGTTTAGCCCCGCATACAGCTACATATTATTCAAGCGGCGGTCAAATCGATATGTCTGAGTCGAGTCGAGTAATCGACAGGTAAATGCTTCTTAAAGTTTGACTTTCGGAATAGTCGTTAAACTGTAGATCCTTTTGAGTGAGTCTAATAACGGAATGCGTGTAAGCTTACTGAATACGAAAGAACTGTATCTCATGTCATTCATAGGATTCAAGGGAACTTTTTTTTAATGCAAAACAGAGACATCAAAAATATGAATTCTAATGCGCAGTTCTCAGCAAAGCAGTGGCGGAGTTTTGAACGATGTCACATACTACCTACAATGTCATTGCCTCATTCAAATAACACAAAAAAAGATTTGATATTTCACAAGCAAATTGTTTTATTTAATTTTAAAATCCTTTTTTATTCGTTGAATGTCATCATAGACATAGGTCTATGACCTATATGGAGATTTTCGTCAGAATTATTTTGTGTTTGTTTTTAATTTCGTTTCTGCTGTATAAATCAAAACTTTGGTCCGATTGTCAAAATTAAAATCAAAATTGTGTGCAACTTTATTTGAATGTCAGAAACTGATAAAAATCAAAGCTATTGTAGAGCTTGATACCTTTTTGATGACGGTCCCTGATAGTAGGCAATACAGCAACATTATATACTACATCAGTACATGCTGTGACGAACTCGTTTTGAAAGTGAATTTGAACTATCAAATTATATAGTCAAAACTAAATCTGGCGTCATGTTTCATAAAGCACAGCATACTAGTGGTTTCATTGGAAATTCAAAATGATTATTCACCGAAAAACTAGCGCCCAAAAACTGAACCCAACATCCACTCCGCCCAGTCATGGCCATAAAAAAGGCCCACGACTTTACTTCTATGCAATATAAATCCCCTAATGAAGCCTCTTGACGTTATTGCGGCAGTAATGAAAGGCAATAAAAAAATACCACTTTGCCCTCTCAAGAACACATCCATCGGTGTATAACCCGAATGAGAGCATCATCATGCTATAGGGTAATGCAAATAACCGCAAATACTATTCAATAAAATAAAGTTATGAACACATACAATTTTGCATTGGCGATAATTAAAGGTAGAATAAAACAGTCAACAGTAAATCAACTGCAAGTTCATGCAGCTTTTTTTATGCATGAAAACATAATAAAATTGTTTTAATTGAGTTATGAATTATGCGTGACTTCAGCTGAAATTTAATCTTAACGCCACATTTACCACAAATTCAGTGAAAAAGATTGTGTTGTCCAAAATCCGCTCTTGGCCATCATGCCTTCCACCACTGACATGTGATGACGAAAAGGAAGTGATAGCAACGTGTCATAAGCACATTTGCGTTCGGATATGTGAATGCCGTGTTGAAGAGCACTTCTAGTTGCTGCAAGAAGATTAAATAAAAACTGCAGCACAATTATATTCGTAATCGTACTTCCACATTATGCACTGACGTTTGATTTACAGCTTTTCGCAAATGGATTTAAATCTGTTGCCACTGTAAAATAAACAATGGCTTTTGCAAATCTCTTGTGTAAAACAGCTTTGTATGTGTGAGGATATTAACTTTAGGTTTTAGAAGTTTTTGAGTCCGCATGTAGTTTTTAAGCATTTGACTTTTAATTAGTTCAACGATGGTTTTGGGTCTCAACTTTAAATACTAATATTTAAACATTTTTTAAAATATATAGAAAAAATTTAATTTCAGATGAATTCTGCTGCAGCGGGATACAAAAACCGAACAGCAGAAAGTTGTTTAAACTGTTTTAATTTGCTAATAATCATTGTGTAAACAGACATTTGTTTGGAGCAATTTTTAACAATTTTAATTGATTAACTAATTAAAACTAAAAAAATGCAAAGGCAGCATCGATGCACAGATTATTAGAACAATGGTTAGATTGTAACAATTTCAGTAGAAGTAGAACTGAAAAAATCGGAAAAAATCTAGAAATTTGTGTAAATACTTGATTAAAATAGCTTGATAGAATGGCAAAACATTCAAATTTATTGACAGTTTTAAAGTATGCTAGATAAAGAAATTTTTGGTTTACGAATAAAATGTTTGAGCACAATCTTATTAAACTTATTTTAAATGATCTATATTGTCTATATCTTGAATTGAAAAGTTAACAAAAGAAATCCAAACAAGACGTTTCATAAATTTAGTCAGAATGGAAATTGTTAACAATTTTATTTCCGGCGTATGAATAAAAATCAAAATTGTTTGTAGTTTTTTGATAGGATAGACGAAACGGCCAAAAATTGTATGCCAGGTTTGTTAAAAAAATAAAGTGAATTTTCAAATTTCGCGGGCTACGTACATTTGATTTTCGATTTTTATTTTTTTATGTTGCTAACTCGTCCTGAAGATATGTTGACGGTTTTATCCATATAGCATGTTTAGTTTGTTTGTGAGAGGAACACATAAGACAAGTGTTTTGCGTGTTTAGCGATTTTCTGCTATAGAAAAAAATGAAATTAAGTGCTCAGAAACACTTGAAATGTTAACGGTGGCATACCATGATCGTACTTTAAGTCAAAAAAATGTTTACAAGTGGTACAAGCTTTTCACAGAATTTCGAGAAGATATGAATGAGGACGCTTACTCTGGACGCCCCAGCACATCAACAACCGATGAAAATGTTGAGAAAGTGAAGAAAATTGTTATGGAGAATCGTCGAATCACAATTAGAAAAGTTGCTGAGGATGTCGACATAGCAAAATTGCTGAATTTTGACCAAAAACAACATTGCATGACCACCGTTCAGGAATTGTTAAATGGCGTCAACGATGATCCAGATTTGCTTAAAAGGGTCTTAACTGGTGACGAATCATGGGTATATGGTTATGACATCGAAATCAAAGTCCAATCGTCCCAATGGAAGAGTCCAGCGGGGCCGAGACCAAAAAAAGGCTCTCCAAGTTTGATCAAATGTCACTCATCTTTGCTTGTGAGAAATTATTTTTCCTGTTCCCGAGATTAAAGAGACCCTTGAAAGGTGAGCGTTTTGCGACGATTGAGGAGATGAAAACCGAATCGCCGAACACGCAAACCACTTGTCTTATTTATGCCTCTAGCAAACAAACTAAACATGCTATGTGGATAAAACCGTCAACATATCTTCGAGACGAGTGTATCAACATAAAGGAAAATAATAATCGAAAGTCGAATGTACGTAGCTCTCGAAATTTGAAAATTCGAGTTATTTTTTAAACACACCTCGTATATTACTAAAAAAAGGCCAACATTATTTTTGAATTTAATTTCTTTTCAGTAATGTAGAATGATATAGTCTTAACTGAACTAACCGATCCATATCGGTTACTGTGTTTGGATTTTGCATTTTTTGTATTCCAAAACTGTTGAATTCTCGTAGCAATTTGTTACTTTTTTGGCAATAATGGTCGAAATATTTATAGCTACTTCAAATTTGATCTATCTATCCGGATGCCACGATTGTATGGAGATTTAGTTACAATTAGATTTAATTACTATCGGGTCACTCTCTAATTTGGCTATTAAACAAATTAGTAGACATGTGCGGGCGGTCAATCAAACAATGTTACAACTTTACACTTGAGTATTTTTGACGCATAACATGAATGACGATTTGAAAGTTAAAATTTGTAAAATCTGTTATATATGAATGGTCTCCAGGTGTGTTCGAAAGGAGATAATTACAAGTTTAACTTTAAAAATTAAAAATTTGATATCATATAAGCATTGGAAATTCACTTGAATAAGACCATACAACATTACGCTACTTACTCAGAATTTTACATTTAGTACCTCCCAGTAGTGTCCACATTGCATGTGCCTTTATCTGCCGGCGTTGTATAGAGAAAAAAAGGAAAAACAGAAAAATTGTAAATTTGTACGGAAACCATACGAACAAATCATAATGAATCTAAAACCATAGAATAAATATTATTTAGTGCCATGGTAATCAGCTTATGTTGCTGTGGCTACAAACAACTTTTGGCAGGAGGAAAAATTAAACGATAGAGCAAATAAAAATTTCTTTTACTCTGTACGTTTTTGAACACAAAAATTACTTTAAACCAAGGGACTAATTAGGATGGCAACAGAAATGTAAGGACTTGCAAATTTCATATTTTTTTAAAGCCATCATGTTTAGTTTGCTCAGTAGGTATCGTAAACGAGTATAAAGGTGACCAGATGGACTATTTTAATTATTCATTATGACTGTTTGTTATAAATCGCTTGGGAGGCTTTATCAGGAATACATCATAAGCCCAACAAATAATCCTGCTGACTCGTATAAATTAGTAATTGATATATATATATATGTATATAGGTATATGCCTAATATATCTTCCCCTGGCAACAGGAACGACATATCACACATATATGATGGACGACTAGTTCCATGCGAGGTACGACATAGCAAAACTGGAGCAGCTTTTGTCTGCGCCTCAACATGTGTTTTCAGTGATTTTGCGTTGCTTCAGGGTCTCCTGAAGGTAATGCGGGAACTTGAAAAACACTATTCTTTGTCTATCTAAGGTGTCCTACATAGGTCTCATAGGTCTGAGGAAATTTTCCAAGGGGACTTGCTTCTTATCTCAAAGGTACTTCGACCAATTCGGGATTAGTTTGAGTACCCCAAAGGGGCGCTGGTTGTCGCAAAAAAAAAAAAAAAAGAAATATACAAAGGAAAAGAAAAAAAGAAAACAGTCCCATGTGTGATGGCACACCATGAGTAAGGCCTTACGGCGAGACTCATGTAAATAATTGCAATTGATTGATACCTAATTTGTGTATATATTATACCAGAAATACCAAATATAATAATTTAGGTGGTATTTCTGAAAGCTGTTAGGAAAAATTTACTTTGGAAATCAAAAAGAGAGCAAGGAACTATAAGGGGATGGATTTTGGAATTTAGATGTTTGTTGAAATACTCTTGCGAGTTAGTTTAATTAAGTTAATAAAATCGCCTCAGTGTTAGAAAAAAATCATCTGCACCCCTATATATCATTTCCAAAGGGATATACTGTGGATTTAATTTTTAATATACAATTTTATACCCAAAATGTGTTTGCTGCCCTAAATAAAAAAAATATATATGACTTTTGAAAGAGCACAAATATGATTTTTAAAGAAAAATGTATTACAGTTAAGGTTTAATTTGCATTTAGAAGCAATAGGAAAATACTGCTTTGAATTAACAAAAGCATCGTTACTCACCACGGAATTAGGAAACCTATGGAAAGCCTTACTTTAGTGCAAGAAAATTCGTTGTCTCTCCAAATATATAACCCATTTATCAAACATCATTTTATTGAACACAGCGTAAACTGTTTTAAAATATTTTTCAATCCTTCAGAATTTCATGCAAGGTGTCATGTCGTTGATATAATTTACAACTTTTACCATATTATCTGTGATATACAAGATTATCCATTTAGTGGCTTCAAAATTTCCGGCCTGGCAAGGCTGTCAGCTGTTAATATGGAGTGTTATTTATTTAGTGAAAGGTTTACCATTTACGGATATAGATGGCTTAACAACCGACGAACGCGCAGAAATAGTTAAAACTTACTACAAAGGTGATTTTTCAACCGTGATTCAACGCAATCTATTTTGGCTTTGCTACATAAGAAGTTTCCGGAAAGCTTAATTTCATGTTTTGGCAAAATTAATTGGCACCGAGATCATGCGATTTGTGCAAAAAATTCCAGTCAGGTGAATTGACATAGTTATATCTTTAACGGTGCAACTGTTCGTGGTACGCAAGAAGTTGACTGATAACTCGCTAAATTCATATTAAAAATGATCAAAATTAACGCCATTAAAAGATGAAATGAAAGATACGCGCACGGGAATATGTAGGTTGAAGTAAGTAATTTGTTCAGAAATATAAAAAAGAGTGTAGTTTTCCGCAACACACTTAACAAAAATTTAAGTTTCTGTGTTCTACGATTTAGGTACTAAAGTAGAAAATGTAAATTTCGACAAATAGGTTAATTTGCACGAAAGATGTGCGGTACTGAAAGGTTGTGGCAACGCCGTCAACGTTTGTGCCAAATTTGACTGAATTCAGTACATCTTGAAAGATATGAAGTTTAGATGATGTGAGCACAATTGGTCATTTGTATGAGAGGTACCAGAAGTGACGATCATGTAGCTTTTTCTCAAATTTTACCAAGCAGTACAAACGAACGAACAAAAAGCTAGGTTATCGCATTCTACTAATTATTTAGAAATTACAGAGATTCTATTAATTTATATGGGTGATACCAGAAGGCGTATGGCGATGCTGCCCAGTTCCATTCTTGGAATCCACTTTAATAAACGTTTAAGAATTTGTTACAATAGAATAAAAGATAGGAACTTAAGAGTATAGAAATTAAGTCGGGCTTTTCTATAGGAGGTATTGGAAAGGACGAAGCAATGCTCTTAATTTTTATTTTTGGAACTAAGCACGACGTGTGGCACATTGGGCTTCATTTTGTACCAATGCTTAAAAAATACAAACCTAATATTATTTAGTTTAAACCGACAATTTGTGTGGGAGGTAAGAGGTAATCGATCGATCTCTTCAAATATGAGTGGTCACTACGCAACAAAACAATGATTTAGAAGTTACAGCAAAAAATTGAATTTATGAAACTTATTTGCAATTTGGCAAAATATTTGGCAGCACCAGGTTTTAAAAATGCCCATAAAGATTTACGACAATCAACCATTTAGACAGAGGGACAGCGCTCAGTCAACTTAAAAAGCTATGAAATACATTTGTTCAACAGATACTTGATACTTTAAAAGGTGAAGGTATAACTAGTCAGTGTTAATATTTTAAGGCGCATAGAGATGCTTACAAATCTGAGGAAATTTTCTTCACTTCACATAATCAAAGCCCAAAATAATGTATTTGTCTTATTTACTCTGGATTTAAGCACTATAATGTTATCTAAAGCCTTTTTTCATAACAGAATTTGAAATAAATATTTAATATTTTACAGTGCTTCCGCAGTTTACAAATTATAAAGCAAATTTTTTAAATTTCGCAAAAGTAGTAAAATTCTGTATTGGCTAACTTACAACTTCCAATAACCGATGGCCTGTCTTAAATATAATATTACATTGCATCTTTGAAATTTTTGACATTTTAATGTCTGTACTTCTCCTCCTTACAATCATGCACAATTTGTGGAATACTTTCAATATATAACAATAACAACTTTTCAATTAAGCCATCTTTGGCTTCTTTTAAGGTCATTAAGTCCACTTCAGTTCATTCACGCGAAAACGCTTGACAAAGAAAACTTTCCGACGAAATACTAATGAACTCAATCCTTGGGTAAAATGGACGTGCATCCACTCTTCTGTCTCTTCTGAAGAATATTTAACCATAATTTGGCTATTAAAAATTAATGTTAATAACATTTGTTGTCAGTATCTCCCTTGACATATACGAGTACATATAAGATGTGTAATTGCACGTCCATTATAAGTTTGTTTTAAATGCGCCAGAGAAACTCACACCAATGGCATGAAAGAAAGCTTTACGTAAAAAAAAATGTGGAAAGGTTAACATGAAAATAAGTTAAATTCGAATTACCCTCGTTTGTAATGTTAATGTTGTTGAATTTTGCAAAGTCTTTAAAGCTTTTTGTCCCTACAGTATTTAAATTTAAAAACAAAAACCTGTCAATCGAAACTACCTATACATGACGATTTATCAAAAATGCTCTTTTCGATTAACCAATTTCACCGGATCAAATTTATATGAAATCAAAGAATATTTCTGTTTTAGAATATTAATTGGAAAGTGTTTATCCACATTTAAATTATTTGAAAAATGATTCTTACTTAATCGATTAACATAAATTTGACCAAGAGCTTATTCACATAACTATTATCATTAAAAGAAGGACATTTACATTCTTATTTGCCGACAAGATCGATGATGACCACGATTTCAAAGTATGATGTTGTCTGCAATTTGAAAACAGTTTCACAGTTCCGGAATTGTTCTTAGAAAATGTTTGATTTATACAGTTTTAATAATAATAGCGGTTTTGATATTGCGTTGTTAAGTACATGCTCAACAGAAATTTGAAATCTCGAAAACTGGAATAGCATGCAAAAATCATTTTCACATCCAAATAATCCAAACGTGACGTACATTCCAAAAATAATTTGGAACTTCAGTCAGATGAACAACCTTATATACTCCTTCACCTAACGGCCTTTTCCATTAGTTGCAAAAATGTTAGGTGCCCCAGAATGGGCGTGGTACATGTTCTTATAAAAACATACTCTAAATTCAAGAGCGACAAAAGAGATACAATTTTCACATTTTTAAGTCTTTCGGTTTTTGTTAAATCAACCAATTTGTATGTTAATGGAATTCTCCACCACTTGGGAATCCAAAAGTTCAGCGTGTCCGTCGGGAAGGTATACTACTTCGTTTGTTTATAATTTTTGATTAAATGAAAGAGAATGGATCTCATATTGATAAATGTTTTGCTTAATGTCGGCAATTATGTATGGAATACAATATCAGATAGATGTCCGCCTCTGTTAGCCTCATATTTAAGCACTTTTTCATTACATTCTCACACATTTCACGCGGTATTTCATTAATTACATCACGAATATTTTGTTTGAGTTGCTCAAGCGTTTCTGGTTTGTTTGCATAAACCTTGCTTTTCAGATATCCCCACAAAAAGAAGTCCGGAGTAGTCAAATCAGGCAACCGTGGAGGCCAATCAACATCCCATTTCTTGAAATAACTTGTTGTGGGAAGAGGTCTCGCAGTAATTCCATTGTAATCCTGACTGTGGCACCGTCTTGTTGACACCACATGTTAATCAAGCCCAAAGCATGCAGTTGTGGCGTTAAAAAGTTTTCAATCATATCACGATATGGCTCCCCATTGACAGTTACCGTTACGCCGTTTCCAGTTTCAAAGAAGTCAGGTCCAATGATTCCTCGTGACCAAATTGCACGCCAGACTGTCACTTTTAATGGATGCAAAGGTGAATGATGAATAATTTGAGGGTTTTCCATTGCCCAGAACCAATTATTCTGTTTATTCACATATCCATTCAAATGAAAAAGTGCCTCGTCACTCATTATGATTTTTTCATGAAAATCGGGATTGTCGTGGGCGAGCTGTAACATCCTATTGGCATATGTACGGCGGCGTAAATGGTCTTGTGGAAGAAGCTCTTGTATCAGCTGAATCTTAAATGGAAACAAATGCAAATCCTTGTGCAAAATTGTGGCATCAAATTGAGGTTGATGCATTGTTTTGAACACTTTCTTGAGCAGCAGTAACGTTTTCAGCCGATCTTGCAGTACGTTGAGGTCCATGCTTGGCCCTATCAGCTACAGAGCCTCTTTCTTCGAAATCATTCACTACACGATAAATAGTGCGTCTTGTTGACACGTTGTTTCTCCCAAAAATTTCACATAACTTTCTCATCGTCACAGTAATCGATGATTGATTTTGATAAAATGTTTTAACGATTAAACACGTTGGTTTATCAAATATTTTTCCCGTAATAAATTTGCCACGTCTCTACATCACGACTGACAAATATGAACTGTCAAGACTAATGTTTACCAAAATGGCGGCAAAGCAAAGTAGTATACCTTCCCGACGGGCACCCTGTATTTTGTTCTAAAGAGACATATTTTTGCTTCTCTTCCTATCAACTTGCATATAGATGGAATCATCCATTACTTAAAAATCCAAAAGTATTTTATTTTAAATAGACTAACTTTTATTAACTTCTTCTCAATGCTTGTGAGAGCTGCAGTATTATGTCGCACTTTTCGGCAAATGACGTCTACATCATTCATATACTCGTAGTATAATCTGTGTTTGCTACAGTTTTCCCCGTAATGAGGGCAAGCGATATGATATCACCCTTCGGATTCAAATAAAAATGAAAAATTTGACAAAAATCACATTCATATAATTTATTCGAAAATCGTGTATGTTAGCTGCTTTTAAATTGCAAAATATAGATATGATACACCATATCGGTTAATACAGCTTGTGATAATAAATCAATCTAACCCACCCTTTCTTGTCTGAATACAAATGGCATTAAACTAAAAAGTTGATTAAATGACAGTTAAAATAGTAATTTTTAAGTGAAACATTGAATGCAATTCCTATACCAAGTCGCTTGCGTTCCTTCTCTAATTCTTCGCATCAAGTTTTACTAGTGTACTTGCTCCTAGCAGCTGAGCTTTTGGTCGTCCCCTTATGCTGCGCTCATGGAGTTCGTTATGGAAGTTTATGCTGGAGCATTTTAGTCTGTCTTCACAACGTGTCCAAATCAATATAATTGCTGCATTTTGATCGCTTGACAAAGTCACATAGCCCGTGATTTGTATGAAGCTTCTCCAATCCACCATTAACATTAACAATCTACATTTACGTTAATCATCTTGGATTACAGAACAGCACGGCTGGTGTTACTAGGCTTATAACATCATTTGTTGGCAAATAATACTCTTTTTATAATTTCCAGGCTGTCATCGAAAATTTATTTATGCTGATTTTATCCTTAACTTCCAAGTCGATACCATGAGACCCAATCTGCTGCCTCTTTATCAATGCTTCAGAAGGCTGGAATTTTCCAACAATGAGGTATATGTCATCAGCATACTCATAGCAAACGTATTCCACTGAATATGCTGCCAGTTATGTTAGACACAGTATTCTTCATAATCATCTCTCACAGTATCTTGCAAAAGTCACACGATATACCGCCGTCCTGCCTTAATCTTCATTTGGTGTAAAAAGCCTTCTAAGATCGATATATTTTACTAAGCCGATATGTACTGAAGACTTCATCTTACACTGACACCCCACAAAGACGAATAATCTTCGAACGAATGCAAAATCTGTCATGGCTTTATAGTTGTTGCCATATATAATATGGAATATATCGGTCGATTTTTTTTTATTACTGTTATTAAACCTAAAACCGCACTGACAATTTTAAATCAGGGCAGATTTTAGCATCTCGCATAACATGTTCTACACGCGGCAGTTGATACCACATTTGCAGGACAGGACATAATGTGATAAGTTTCCAATAATCCGGAATGCATTTAATAAGCCAAGTCTTGTTAAGAAATCTTTCCGATTTCAAAAATGTCTACCGGCAGACCATAATTAGCCGTAACTTTATTTTGAAACCGTGAAACTGCCAGTGGATCTTGTTCTGTTTTATGGTGGACGATCAATTCCATCTTTGATAGTTAATGTGTTTGGCTCATTTGTGTTGCTATCCGGTGATAGTAACATTTGGAAAGACTGCCTCCCTAATTGCAGCATAAAGTGACCTGATTTAAATCATTGTCCTTATAGGAGGGGACCCTTTACCATAGTTCTTGTATTTTATTTCTGTGGCGGAATATTCCTCTACCACTACACCCATCGAAAAAAAGTGTAATATAACAGTATAACGATCGTAGCCTAGCTCTTGAGAGATTTTGCAAGGTCGATTCGAGGCATTTCTGATAAATAAGATGCCTCGCCTGCCGTAAAGTTGGCCAAAAAGGGGCTGCGATCGCTTGATGACGTGCCGGTATTCAAAAATTCCAAAGGGATCAGTAGTAACATTCGCCCGAGGTCCTTCAGCGTGCATGGCACATGGCACCGAGATTCCTTCAAGTGCTCTGAAAACGCTGGTGGAAGCAACAAAAACCATTGGAAAGAACCTGATAGTGGGCAGTGACGTCAATGCGTACCATTAAATCTGGGGTAGCACCGATATCAAAGATAGAGGTGAGTCACTTATTGAGTATATTGTAAGTACTGATCTAACAATTTGTAATAGGGATGATGAACCCACATTCTTCACCAGAAATAGACAAATGATGTTGGCTTGTTTCTGAAGAACTAACTGATGGGAGTGGAGAATAGAAAGTTCTGGACAATCATAACTTTTCAGATTACCGTTATATCAGCTTCTGTTTAACTGGATTGAAAAGTGTTAAAAAAACTGTTTCCCACTGATTTCCAGGAATGCAGACATGAACAAGTATAGGAAAGCATTTAACAGGAAGTTCTCGAGGTTACCTGACATTAATGCCCGGAACATCGAGCGGTCTGTGGGACAGGTCACAAAAGCTCTGAATGACTCGCTGCAGGCCTCATGTCCCAGGGGCAAAGTCAATGGTAAGCAACGACCGCGATGGCGGTCGTTAGAACTTGTAGATCTTAGGAAATGCTGTAGGAAGTTCTTCAACAGGGCTAAGTCCACAAGAGCTTTACAGAGCTGGGACAAATACAAAGGCAAATTTAAAGGATAGAAGAGTGCACTGAGGAAGGTTAAGTGGAAGTCCTGAAGTGAATTCTGCAACAAATTTGAAGGCAGTTTCGAAACCGCAAGGCTAAGGAAAATACTTGCCTTCACACCGTGCACGGTTGGTTATCGCAGAAAACCGCGGGGTGATTGGACAACATCCAGTAAAGAATCACTGGAATTGCTCCTGGATGTTTATTTTCCTGGTAATTAACGAAATGGATCTATCGAGAACAACACTGCGTAAAATCAACCATCGACTGTTGCCAGGGAAATCGTAACTAAAATCAAAATAACGTGGGCAATTAAAAGCTTTGAACCCTTCAAGTCATCTGGCCCGGACATTATTTCACCGAGTAAACTACGCTGATTCCATGACTTCAGGAGCTCTATATTGGCTATACCGACCTAACATATATCCCTGCTATGTGGAGGAAGACCAAGTTGGTTTGTATACTCAAATCCGGGAAAACCTCCCATATGGGACGAGAAGATTTTAGACCTATCAGCTTGTCATCGCTTCTTCTCAAAATACTGGAGAGACTCATTGACAGCTACGTTGGAACAAAACATAGTCTAGAAGTTGCTGTCTTATAGACAACATGCTTACTGAAAGGGACTGCCTTACTGACTGTTACTACCCTGCATGACTTGATCGGAATTATCAAAGGTTCAATCACCGTCAAGGAGTATACTATGGTAGCCTTTCTGGTAATAGAAGGGGCGTTCAATAATGTAGACATCAGTATTAAGAGACTAGTCTTCGATCTTCTTACAATGAGTCGTATCAGGGCCTAAACAGAACTGCCAGTAGGGGAACACTATAAGGCGGTGTGCTGTACCCCCTACTATGGAACCTCGCTCTGGACAGTATTCTGTTCCCTTCAGAGGAGGCTGGTGTCGCATACGCAGAAGATGTGGAAATAGCAGTTAGGGGGAAGTTTTTGGAGACATCCTTCAAAGAGCCCTTCTTATTGTAACAAAGTGAGCACGGGAAAATGATCTTGGAGTAAATCCAAACCCTCTGTTCACAGGAGATACAAGATTCCACGTGTGGATCCTATTTCTCTGGGAGGTACTGAAATTCCTTTCGCAGAGTGCGCAAAATACCTTGGGGTATTATTGGATAAGTAACTGAATTTCAACATTCTGGATTCTGGCGCTATATGTGTGCAAGAGGGCAATAGGGAAACAATGGGGATTAAAGCCTCGCATTGTTTACTGGTTATTTACAGCAGTAGTAAGACCGATAATGTTGTATGAAGTTATCGTCTATAGGAAGACTGTTGAGAAGTACACATACTGTAGGAGACTGGACAGGGTCCCAACGGTGGCTAGTCTGTGCATCACTGGTGCTCTCCTCACCACAATGCCATCCGATACACTAAATGTAATTTTGCATTTACTACGCCTGGACATAGCCAGTATGCCGACTGCCGCAGCTACGGCAGTAAGACTAAGGGAGCTGTCACAGTGGTTAAACGATAGTCACAGAGTGATTCTCATCATGGTGCCTGAAAACAGGCACTACTCACTACACTCTGGCTGAACCACTGCTCGACAAGAAGTGCTATATACTTATACCAGATAGAGGTACATGGAAATGTAGAACTCCTGGTACAAAACTGTATGCCGACTTCTACACTGACGGCTCCAAATTAAATTATCGGGTTGATTTCGGGGTCTACCCCAAAGACCGAGGGCTAAGTATAGCATGAAGGCTACCTGATCACTGTGGTGTTCATCAAGACGAAATTTTGGTCATTAAGGAAGTGACAGAATGACTGAGATATACAGATATTTTCCAACTTAAGAGCTTCTTAAGGCGCTCAGAATTGTACAACGGGGAAAACTAGGGGCATCCACATCTCTAGTTTCCATGGTATTGCAATGGACTATACAGTCTAAGTGAGTCTGTCTATTCAGAGTACCACACTGACCTAGCCTAACCTAACCATACCCGTACTTTAAATAAAAAGTAAATAGTAATATCATAAAAAAAACTAAAAATATATAATTTTCCACTTGTGGGCTAAGTCCTAGCCTGGGCATTTTTATACAGAGCCGGTTACGACTTACTTATGATTCTATAATAATTTTGGGCCTAATTTCTCTCTTCTCAACCAATTTAATTTATATTGTAGTTCTAAAATGCATGCGAACCGAGGCAACTAAAGTTTGTAGATATTGATTGGACGACCTTTCTGGTTTCTCTCAAGCAAATTACATTATCCGTCCCACTTAATCCTTTTCTCAAAATTTCATCCGATTACAGACATCAGACGCTTAGTAAAGTTGGCACTCCGAGTGAAAAAGGATTATACTCACACGACTCTTAGCTTGTCAGACATATGAAATCCGACTTAGCCAAATCTAACGGCGCCTTTACAACTTTTAAGCAAAAGGCTTCAGAAAATCATAATCGTTCTTCATTTTATAATGAGAATTTCATTCAGAGTATTTTTTGGTATCGGCAACCTTTTTGCCACTCCTTACGACATGCGTACATGGAAGTCAGTAGTACAACTAACTGAAATTTCTATACTGGTTACATACTTTTTTAACTGACTTTCGCACGTATTAATATGAAAATAATTTTGCAACCTGTGTATTATTTTTGATTCCAATAAATTGTCTTAAAATCATGATCCTGTATTTACAGCACACAATACAAAATACAATTTCTAATTTTAAAAAATTTAAATTATCGTATTAAAATTTTGCTTTTTCGATTTGGAGTTTTCATTTTCGTTATATTATGTTTCGTTCTCTGTACGAATAAGGTAGATTCACATATATATATATATTTGTATATTTATTTATATTTACATATATATATTTATAAATTATACTTTAAATTATATAACTTTCCATTTAATTTTTATCACAATTGGCACTGGCACGTTAACCTAGTCTTTTGTGGCCTATGAAAATTTTTTGAAGAGTGTCGTTACAAAACTCAATTAGTTTTAAATCATCTAATTTTTCAGTCTTTTCTAAATTTTTGTAATTATTTTGTCATGCGCCAGCTCGTCGTTCATCGTCCTGTTACTATTCCTGCAGCACAAATTGTCTCAATTATCTATCGTATGTATTGCCTATAAGCTCTCCAAAGTTTTGATTTTGATTTGTAAACTCACTGCTTGTAAAAACCCTACTAAAAAAATTAAGTGCAGTAGGATCGGCATGACATAGGGAACCATCACAATATGGAGTTTCTTGGAATCAAGTAACAAGTTGCACTATCTTGTTACAAAAGAATGGATATGAATGATATTATCTTTTAGCGTAGTTTTGAAAAAACAAAATTATTTCGACATCTTTAACTGACATCTTGCGGAGACATTCGTCAGCTACTTTGCATATAGGGCATATAACTAAAATATACGTAAATGGTGTTAGCAGTTCCAAAAAAATTATTTTAGTGAAAAGTGGCAACCTTATAAAAATACGCTTTAATTTTCAAGACGCCATGTTGTTGAATATTTTTTTCGAACCATCAAAAGTAAACGGTCTCAGTGAATTTGTAAGCATGGATAAAAATTGATCACTGTTATGTAGTTCAATATTTCCATTTGAAAGGTCTCAGTCCAACCAATACTAAGGCCGAGCTAGATTCTCCTTCGTTTATGACTGTAAAATATTATATAACAGAGTTTAAACGAGGCCGTACGAGCTGCGAAGACGAACACAATGAAGAAGTGGAGTCTGAGGTTGATTCCTATTTTAAGGAGTCTGACAGTTCTTACTATAAAGAAGGCATGGAAGCCATTGAATATCGCTGGAAAAAGTATCGAGTGTGCAAAAGCAGATTATGTTGAAAAAAGAAAAAAAAAAATGTTGCCAAATTTTTCGTGTCTTCATTGTGATATGCTTATGTGGATATCTAACATATTATTTTAACATTTTATTTTGATCTCTTTCAACTAATAATGACAGGTTTGTGACTCCTATTTAACATGTAATACTAGTTATTAGAATCAATATTAGATTTATGAAGTATGAGAGTAAAGATCCAGCCTCTGTTGGATTGTAGTAGTTCTTCCTTTTGTGATATAAGAGGTGTGTTCAAGAAATAAGGCGAATTTTTAAATTTTGCGGGCTACGTACATTCGACTTTTGATTATTATTTTTTTATATTGGCACACTCGTCTCGAAGACATGTTGACGGTTTTACCAATATAGCATGTTTAGTTTGTTTGTGAGAGGCATAAATAAGATAAGTGTCTTGTCTGTTTGACGATTTCTGCTATCAGAAAAAAAGAAGTGAATCAAAGAAGTTGCATCAAATTTTGTGTAAAAAATGGAATTAAGTGCTCAAAAATACTTGAAATGTTGACAGTGGCGTACAGTGAGAGTTCTGAGTCAACAAAATGTATACAAGTGGTACAAGCTTTTCACAGAAGGTCGGGAAGATGTGAATGAGGACGCTCGCTCCGGACACCCAGCACATCAACAACCGATGAAAATATTGAGAAAGTGAAGAAAATTGTTATGGAGAATCGTCGCGTTGCAATTAGAAAAGTTGCTGAGGATGTCGGCATATCGGTTGGCTCATGCCACACAATTTTTTCGGAAATTTTAGACATGAAGCGTGTGGCAGGGAAGTTCGTTCCAAAATTGCTGAATTTTGACCAAAAACAACGTCGCATGAGTATCGCTCAGAAATTGTTGAATGACGTCAACGATGATCCAGATTTGCTTAAAAGGGTCATAACTGGTGACGAATCACGAGTATATGGTTATGACATCGAAGCCAAAGCCCAATCGTCTCAATGGAAGAGTCCAGGAGAACCTAGACCAAAAAAACAAAACACGCCAAGTTCGATCAAATGTGAAGGCTTTGCTCACTGTTTCCTTCGATTACCATGACGTGGTGCAGGAGTTCCTTCCACAAGATCGTACGGTAAATAAGGAGTATTGCCTTGAAGTTATGCGCGGTTTGCGTGGAGCAATACGAAAAAACTCCCGGAATTGTGGAAAAAACTGCATGGCTTTTGCATCATGATAATGCACCTGCTCACTCATCTTAGCTTGTGAGAGATTATTTGGCCAAAAACAACACCGTTATAATGCCTCAGCTACCGTATCCACCTCTGCGACTTTTTCCTGTCCCCAAGATTGGAGAGACTCATGAATGGACGGCGTTTTGGGTCGATTGGGGAGATGAAAACCGAATCGCCGAACACGGAAAACACTTGTCTTATTTATGCCTTTCACAAATAAACTAAACATACTATATGAATAAAACCATCAGAATATTTTCAAGACGAATGTACCAACATAAAACGAAATAAAATCTAAAGTAAAAATTGGCCTTATTTTTTGATTTCATTTTTTGATTTTTATTTTTTATTTTTGATTTTTATTGTAAAAATGCCGTTTATTCTGTTATTTCATAAGCAGAGTTTTTATAAATGTGAGTTATCCCCCAGTACAATTAATAGAAGAAAATATATGTTCATGTGCCGTTATTTGGCAGCAAATTCATCTTAAACCGTAAATTTCTGAATAATATTGAAATTCTTTAAAGTCATATAAATGGAGGCACGAGTTGTGAGGAAAATGCGAAGAGGAATGGCAGTTCATCAAACATAGTTTAATTTCGACGTCACACTCTTAATAACGTAAATGATACGCTATAAATACACAAATGTTTTCAATGAACAATTTTGCTTGATTATGTTTAATTTCTGCTCACCACTTTGCCAAGGGACTCTGCATAAATAATGGCATTCTAGCTTTTCATCAATTTGTCATTATGTCCTGTGGATGTCACATTCCTGTAACTCGCCACAGGTTCTACTCTAATCACCCGCCATTGTCACAATATTTGAGCCAATTTATATTAATGTTAAAAATATATACGTATTTGTATGCGTGTGTGTGTGTGTGCGCGTGTGTGCTTGGTACACGTTGGTGAAGATGATGATGATGATGATGATATCTGCTGTTTCTGATGTCACTGCCATTGCTTGTGATGTGAAACAGTCACAACGCCTGCTGCTGTCGGTCGTGCTGTTGCTATCATTATGTTTATAAAGTGTTAATACATTCATCATAAACTTCTTTCACACACATACTAGTGCACAACTCATAATGAATTTTGTAAGAAGAACAAGGACAAGGAAGTTAGGGGAAAATATAAAGAAAGTATTGGCATTTTGTTGTTGAATAGAAAAATATAACAACTGCCTTGCCGTCACAGTACTGGAAAATTAAAGGTGAACGTCTTTTGTACATTTATTTGCCACACTTGAACAGAGTCTAAGGTGTCGCCGATGTAGCCTTAATACGTATTTATCGTCACCGTGACATATTGCACGCACTTGTAGTATGTGTTTTCAGTTTTGTTATGATTACATTATCCATGAGTGGTTTCAAAACTGCCGGTCTGGCAACGCTATCAGCTGTTAAAAATCTGTAAAGTTATTTAGCCATTTACGAATGTGGATTGTTTAATAACTGAAGAACGCGTAAAAATAGCTATAAAAGTGGTGATTAAAATGTGGGCTTTCAGTCGAACAAAATTTTCTTCAGTGATGAGGCTTATTTTGCACCCGCTGGTTAAGTCAACAAGTAAAACTGTCACTGTTAACCCAGAAGCGATTGTAGAAAAGTCACTTCATTTGGAAAAAATGACTGAAAATTAAAAATGACTGGAAAAAAAATTAAAAATGAAAATGACGCTAGACGAAGCTCAAAAGCATCCACTGCTGCAACCGATACAGAGGCAGTCATCTAAAATGACATTGTATTTCGTACATAATGCCAAGATCCAATCAATATTATGAAATAAAAGTTGCATCGGAATCATAGCTTTATGTGTGTTTTATTTAACTTTACTTTTGAAATCGAAAAATTAATAACCCGGTATACGAGTATAATGTCAACATGTGGCAAACATATAAATGAGGCTGTTCTGAATTAAGTATTGTAACATGGTTTTATTCGTAGGCTGAGGTAGCATTGTCGTGTCCTGGGTTAAGCTGAAGGAACATAAACCTTTCAGAAATAAAATACAGGAATTACTTTTGTTTAGATTTATTGAATAGAGGTTTTATTTATTCAATTATTTATAGTAAATGCTTGTATAGTTGTTGAACGACTTAATGATAAAGATCAACTCCTTCTGGATGTAGCTGCTTCTCAGGATTCGGTTGTCATCGGGAAATTAGCAAAGGGTGTCCAACGATTTCTCTTTCGGGCTGTGTTCGGATCGTTGGTATATATACATGTTTGATATAACTTACAAACTAATTTTATGAACAGTAAGCCGAAGCTTCTGTGCTGAGGAAAAGTAAGCCGAGGCTTCTGTGTTGAGGAACAGTAAGCCGAAGCTTCTGTGCTGAGGAACAGTAAGTCGAAGCTTCTGTGCTGAGGAACAGTAAGCCGAAACTTCTGTGTTGAGGAACAGTAAGCCGAAGCTTCTGTGCTGAGGAACAGTAAGCCGAAGCTTCTGTGCTTATACAACCTTCTCCTTCGACTGCCTCCGGTGATAGTGATGCTTCGTTGGTTATATATGTATTTCCTTCTAATGACGGTAGTTTTCTTCTGGTGAGTCCCGAGTTGTCCGGTGATTAGCGATCGACCTTCTTGGTTGATCGCCCGCTAGCGACTGACTTGCTTATGCTTTGTTCCCTCTATTTATACCCAATTATGACGATGAAGTAACGGGCATTAGTGTCGGTTGTGTATGACGTTGCAGTGTTTATTGTGGTGTTGTTATTGTTCTGAACGGAGTTCTATGTTAGGGTATATTGTGTCAACAATCATGGAATGAATGGAGTTTTATGGTGGGATATGTCTTGTTACAATACACATTATTTGGCTAAGTTTGATCGAATTGGAAAAGCCTCCGACATATAATGGGTGTCTTTGCCACACTTTGTTTCTGTTCATTAAACAAACGTTTTTGATAACTGAAATCTGAAGTACCCGGGCTGCATTTTGTTTCAATGTGATTCCAGAAATTACCAGAGTTTGTGGCTTTTATAGACTTTGTCTATTACACTGCCCAGCAAGAATAATCAACTGAAGTAAATGAAAAAAGAAATGAAAGTAGACCAAAAGTTGACCAAGAGCTTGGATCTTATCACCATATGCTTAAAATTAACATAGAGCAAAATAATCAACATTTAGAAAATATAATTTAACGTATTTAACTTAGAAATTATAGAGAAATTATAAATTTTTATGAAATCGGGCAATTTGTATTCAGACCTGTAACGAAGTTTTTCGTTACAAATTATTAATATTTTGCATATGCCTGAAATGATGATGTTTGAATTTACATTTGTACAGTATTTTTAAAATTATAGCGCGTATAAGAGAAATTATATATAAGAGATTCAATGCAGCGATCTAATCGTTCACTGACACATACATACATAATCTACCATAGGCCGTTGAGTGAGTGTATTATACCGTTCTCACTACTTCACGTACATTCTTCTCCTGTGTTTTCTCTGCGGTGATGTCCCTCTACTACATCTCCGGTAGTGTATGTTTACTACACTACTTAAGCTTCTGATGATGGTGACTATCACAATCAAATCAGTTGGGCTTCGGCCGCCGTTGTGGTGGCCACACAGCGGAGGAAGTAGTCCAATTCAACAGTAGTGATGGAGAGGGACACTATTGATTTTTATAGTCATAGTGCCCAGTCATCAAGTAGTGGTGAGGAGGGATACCACAGATTCTTATAGTCTTGGTTCCCAATCACAAATGCAAAAGTATGTAGGGACACACTGATTCCTATAGTCATGGGTCCCAACTATATAGTTACTTTGACTAACATACTAACCCACCCCAATAAATCACAACGGACGTTTTTTTCTTTTACTTTTGGCTGCGGTCGAGTTTGGAACGCCGAGAGCAACGGACGGGATACGAACATTGCATTGAATCTCCCTCTGAATTATTAAAACTACACTGCTGAATTCTTAATAAATTAAGATATAATTATTTGAAATACTGGACTTTCATTATCCTGAAACCTGGCTGAGTATTACCCCGGAAAATTGGTTATAGGCCATTTTTATTCTCCAAATTAAAACGGGTTATTTATGTGTTTTTAGGTTTCAAAAGTAAAGTTAAAGGAAACACACATAAAGCTATAATTTCGATGAAACTTTTACTTCATTATAATGCTTGGATCTCTTGTCACTACAAACATACATTACAATTTCATTTAAATGATCATTTCTGGATTGGTTGCAACGGTGGATCCTTTTGAGGTAGCTTTCAATCACTTCTACCACATTTCGGGCGGTATTTCGGCGATAACTTGACAAATGTTGGTTTTCAAAAGTTCCAATGTGTGCAGATTATTCGCGCAAACAGGGTTTTTGATGTAGTTCCCTAAAAAAAGTCTAACGGCGTCAAGTCGCATAATCTTGGTAGCCAAACAAATTCGTCAAAACGTAATTACGCTTTCCGGAAACTCCTCGTACCTGTTTTATTTAACTTTACTTTTCAAACCGTAAAAAAGGACAACACTGTAGAGACAAAAGGGTTTCTTTGCAGTTTTTTATGTGCGTAAAATACTCCACATCTACACACATAAAAATTAATAACAGTTTCATTCGTTATTGTGATTTTATTTTCTATAATTTATTTACATCTTAGTTTGTTATACATAATGTTTACATATACATACATTTGTATACATTATATGTATTGCATATACATTTATATTTACAAAATAGTCAAAAATAATATTATTTATTTTGGTGATGTCATTGTACGGAATTCTGAAGATTAGCACAGGAAGTCCTTTCGTATAGTAACATGTGAATGATTAGCTGGCTTTAATTGTTGAGTAGGTTGGACTCTATATGGATGTAGGTGCAAATTCAAATGCAATGCCATAATGAGCTGTAAGATAGGCCCAACTACTGAGAACGTCGTGGAATCAACAAATTCGGCTTATCCGCCACCTTTCACTAGCGGAAACGATATGTTCAGCATATGGTACATTGCTATAATGCACAGGCATGACCACAGTTGTAACGCTTCCAGTCTCTTCAGATTTCTTCATAGTCTTGCCAATTTCTTGCACAGTAGGTTGATTATGACGATCATAATCACTCCGTAATGCACGTAAAATAACCACGTCTGAATCACCACATTTGCAGTAAGTTTTAACTATTCGGAAACCATTAAATGGATGGCCCTCTATAAGGTAAATATAGTGATTTGCATTGCAAGTACCAGGAAGGCTTGATCAAATTTTCCACATTTTATCCCGCATTATGAACAACATAGTTGACAGGAAATTAATTGACTTCAGGCCACAAATTAAGGAACAAAGCGGAAAATTAAATTTGATATATTGCTTAATTTGTATGGCAGACGCCTGAATGGGTGTGGCAACACCAAACATTTTTGTTCTTAGAATTTAGTTTATCAAACGCACGATACGTTCCAGATTTAATCGAGTTTCATGCAACTGATTGCAAGCTGTGAAAGTAAGAGTATGTTGGTTAAATCGGTCATTTGTATGGGAGATACCGGACCGGGACCAGAGTTACTCGATCGATGTTTTCCAGATTTGTAGGGAATTACAAACAAAGTGGAGGATAAAAACCTAAATTACGATAGCTTATTAGACAGAAATCTCAGAGGAATGATTAAATTTTGAAAAACTGGTAAATTAATATGGTGGATACCAGAGTGGATGTGGCAATGTGCCTTGATTTCCTTCTGCGACATTACTAAACCAAACGCTACACAATCCAAATGCGACTAAAGTTAGTGCAACGATATAAAAGACATGGATCTAAGAACATATTTGTTAAATCGGTCATTTGCATGGGAGACATCAGAGGAGATAGGGTTAATCAGCCGTTTATTTTCCAAATTTTACCAGGAATTGTGAAATAATATAGTCAACAATTTGGATTATGACAGGTTGTGGATGAGGAATTACAAGGAGGATACTGAGTTTCAGGAAACCTGTAAATTTTTATGGAAAGTCATGTAACATACATCTGAAGGTAACCAATGTGAGAAATTTATAAGTTTGAGTAACATGTTAACTCCGACGTGCTTCACCTGACTGAAATTTCTGTACTGATTGTTGTATCAAGTGATATATATGTATATTCATTCCTTCGGGTAAAGGTATATATATAGGTCAAAACGTAAACAGCATTGATTTACAAAGCTGGCAAGAAATTTCGGACAAGCAATAGACGGTTTGTCAGTTCCGGTTACGAATTCATGGATGTAACAAAGAAGATATTGCCAACAGTGTTTTTTGTTGGTATGTATAGGTAAATGCTAGGATATCCGATAACAAATTCTGCAGCAGTTTTTTGTTAGGTTCATATAAATGCACCCATTGCCGTACGTACAATACCAAATTGAACATGCCATCAAAACAGTAGCGTATAACAATACATATACAGGGTTATCCATTTATTGGTTTTAAAACTACCGGTCTGGCAAGGCTCTAAAGTGTTATTTATTCAATGAAAGGTTTGCCATTTTCGAATATGGATCGTTTAACAACCGAAGAATGCGTAAAAATAGTTAAAACTTACTAAAAAAGTGGTAAAGTGCTCCAAACGTGGTCATTTTTTGTGCTTTATGGAGTGATCATGGTCGTCATAATCAGTCTACTGTGCAAGGAATTGGCAAGATTATGAAGAAATTTGAAGAGAAGAGAAGCGATACAGATGTAATAGGGCTTCTACATCATCGCAATGTACGCACTACCGAAAATATCGCTTCTGTTAGTGAAAGTATGGCGGATAATCCTAATTTCAACTGAGAGCGCAGTCGAGTTTTTGGCGTATAATTGAAGGTTATAAACTGAACCATATACGGTTTTAACAAGACTGCGCCACGAGCTGCAAAACACGGCGATTTTGACTTTGTTGATGCGAAAATATGTATATTTTCCGATAACTTTCATATTCAACTGAAGCTTTAATAGTTTGATTGGTGTTGTTCTAAAGATGGCTACAATCTGTCTTATATACTCTCTTAGTCGCTTTGTCATTCCCAAAATTGCAAGCTAAAGCTTACTTGTTACTGTGAGTTCAAACTATCCAGTTCACATTGGTAAGCTTCCGGCGCAAATTGTTTAATTTCAGATAAAGAAATAGAAATTGTCCATTCTAAATTCCAATTCCTTGTGTTTTTATTCTCTATTTTTTCGGTGAACAATTTGTGAGAAATATTACAAGCTTCCTTGGAATATTTCCGGCTCATACAGTTGTAAACCAAAAGCCACCTTTCGCTCCAGTCAACTCAAAATTCCCTGGTTCCCCACATTTACAGGCTTTATTGCTTAATAATTTTCCAGAAAATCTAATTTCACACTTTGGCGAAGCCAATTGGCCATCAAGATCATGCCATTTGACGTCATTAGATTTTTTTTGTGGGGTTACATCGATCCAAACTTTGGAAAATTTGAAAACCAACATTCGCCAAGTTATCGCCGAGGATCCACTGCTGCAAGTAATCCAGAGGTGACTATATAAATGACGGTTTATTTCGCGTATAATGGCAAGGTCGAAGCATTATAGTGTAATAAAAGTTTCATCGAAATCATAGTTTTATGTGTGTTCTATTAAACTTAACTTTCGAAACCGAAAAATGAATAACCCGGTATAATGCCCCAAACAGACCAGTAACGAAAATTCCATTTGATTTTCTGACATCTATGCAACCTCATGTACCAGACATGTGATTCTTGTGGCAGCTAAGCTAAAATCTGATGGAAAAGCTACCACCAATGTGTATGAAGGAATGTTGAGCCACTAAAGTTCCACCGTTCCAACCTCAGTTGAATACAAATTGCGGTTAAAAATAAACAACATTTACGTGTTGGGATTATAACCCAAATAATAGCGCAATAGTTTGTGTGTGCAGCAGCGTACTCAGGTGGAAAGTATCAGTAATGGCGCAATTTTGAGGTGTTATTCTAAATGAAGTTGCAAGTAATTGGTAAACAATACCTCGGGGTGAGGTTAGCTATCCTTGTGAACGTATCAATCACATTTTAATGGGATTTCATTTGAATTCGTTTTGCATAAATCATCATATGTTTCCATATTTTTATGACGGATTTTAGAAAATATGAAATTCGTGTTTGTAAATGCAAATTTTGTGAAATGGTGAAATATGGAAAATCTTGTGAATGTGTTTAATGGAAATGATTGATTGCTTTAAAACGTTTGATGTCTATGCACGTGAGATTAGATAGATGCTACTGTATCTTAAACGTGGATACTGTAGAAGGGGGAATAACGCTTAACGAACTTGAAAAATTAAAATACTATTATAAAATAAATCAAAAGAAATATATGTTTTTATCTTGATGGAAATGTATAACAAACGAAAAAATTGTGTGACTGTGAGAGCGGCAAACATTTTATGGAAAATTAATTTAATATTTCAGCTCACTAAAACACTAGAATGATTTGAAGGCGTATTGTTGTTTACTTGGAAGTTTTTGTACTATTGAAGCTAAAATATTTTTTGCCAATTTGCTTGAGTAAAGAATGAAAATTAGTAATACATAACAGGTCAGTTAGTGGTTTCAAAACCGCCGGTCTGGCATGTCTGTCATAATCGACGTACTGTGCAAGGAATTGTCTAGATCATAAGGAAATCTAAAGAGACTGGAAGCGTTACAGATGTGGTCAGGTCTGTGTATCAACGCATTATACGCACTGCCGAAAATATCGCTTCTGTTGTTTATGTTTGTTTATATTGAAAACTAACATCAATTAAGTTATCGCCGAGATAACGCCCGAAATGTGTGAAAAAGTAAACAAAAAATACATCAAAAGTTTCACTGCTGCAGCCAATCTAGAGATAATTATTTAAATGAAATTGTATTTTGTGCATAATGACAAGGTCGAAGTATTGTAGTGAAATAAAAGTTATATCGAAATCCTAGCTTTATGTGTATTTCATTTCACTTTTCACTTTTGAAATCGAAAAATGGATAATCCGTTATTATTTTATGCTGGTTGGCAAAATTTGAAAAAATCGACCTGTTAACGAAAATTTGGTACACAATAGAGTTATGCCATAACAGGGTTTTAGAAGAATGATTGACGCTTTGTCACGCTCTTTCTGGTGCACTCTATATAAATTTCTGAAATTCAAATATTCCTCTGTAGCTTTGTCTATTATATTAAACATTTGTTCACTTCATTACATTACATTGTAAACTTTGAACAATTTTGGAAAACACATACCAAGCTTTTAGCAAAAATAGCTTTGAGAATGAAAACGTTTAGGATTGTCTGGTTCTTAGGGCACATGATATGTAAATCAACCGATTAGGCAAAAATTTTTGGTTTCTTAATAATTTCTAGGTGTAAGTTATGATAAATAAGTTAGTTCAGTAATTTGTAATTTTACTTTATTACTTTACATTAATTCGGATTATATATTGATAAGAAGATGGGTTTTTTGCCACAGCTCTATGGACACTCAGTATACTCTTGCGTCAACAATAAAGACCGCTGGGTGAAGGTTAACATTTGTTATACATTCTCATCTATTGAATGATTGACCCTCTCACAATGCTGGTGTGCTAATCTAAATCTTTTTTTCAGATACAGGGCAACTGATGAATATTGCTACATTAATAAACCCAAGCAACTGTTTTGAAATCAAACACATTTTTTTTCTTTATTTATTTGAAAAATAATAGATTTTTGTTAAGACTTTCTATAGCTTCTAGAAATATTTCAATGTACAAATGTACAAATCAACAATGTAGTAATTGCTACCCGTTACTGTTCGGAGCAGAGCAGTGGGACTTTCCTCAATTACCATTCGAAGCTATTGCTTTAAATAATTCAAATTTTATTGTTTTTTTAACTTCCTATTTCAAAAGTTAAGATCGTTCACATCAGCTTTTTGAAGAATGGCTAATGTGCAAGCCCGGTAGGAATATTTATCAGTTGACTGACGAAAGTATAGACGGTCGTTATTACTATGTCTCACTTTTGTCTCTTAATATTTCTATGAAAATGTAAATATGTCGCATATTTGCAACAGTCTTGCGGTAACACAAAAAAATAACAATTGCAATGAAACCAGAAAATTACATATACTATAGAGCGCATACGAGATATTGAAAATTTAAGAGAATTTAGCAAGAAATGTCAGTTAGTTGTAAGAAAATCTTTACATCTCAAATTTTGAAACAAACTTCTAATCATCTTACTTGCACAGTAATCGGGTTTCAAGATAACTCATAATTCTTAAGGTGTTCTAAAAATCTTCCAAACCTTGAAACGAAGTAAAGACCTTTCGGTCCTTATTTGCAGAGGACTCATATCACAATGTTTTAAACATTTTTACCATCTAGTCATTAATTAAACGCAACGTACGGTTGTACTTGACTGGTTTGGGTGCACCAAGAAATTACATCGCCCATGGCACTGTGGGCGCCGCCAATCCATGGCGGTGGGTACAAAAGCTTTAGCGCTGTCAAAAGTATGGTGCCTATAAAACTTTTTGTGCTTATTGATTTGTTATTGTTAAAAATCAACAAATATATTTTCATCTTGATTGATTGGAAAGTATTTCTATTTCACATAAATGTAAGCATATTATTTTTCCGCTGAAAGGATGATAACGGGTTATACATTTTTCGGGCTCTGTAAATGTGGGAATCCAGGGAATTTTGGGTTGCCTGGAGTGAAAGGTGGCTTTTGGTTTACAATTGTGTGAGCCGAAAATATTTCAAGGAAGCTCGTAATATTTCTCACAAATTGTTCACCGAGGAAGGAAAAAATAAAGAGCAAAAACCAAGGAATTAGAATTTGGAATGGACAATTTTTATTTCTTTATTTGAAATTGAACAATTTGCGCGGAAGCTTACCAATGTGAACTGGATAGCTTGAACTCACAGCAAGTTTTAGCTTGCAATTTTGGGAATGACAAATCGACTAAGAGAGTATATAAGACAGATTGTAGTCATCTTTAGAACAATCTGTAACACACACCAATCAAACTATTAAAGTTTGAGTTGATGTGTGATTTACGCGCTCAAGCCGTGGATGTTAGGCGAATTAACATTAGGGTGGCCAGGCGGATGCCAACCTAAAATGAAGATGAAAGTTATCGAAAATACATATATTTTGGCATCAACAGGCTCAAAAGTAAAGTTAAATAAAACACACATAAGGCTATGATTGTAATGAAACTTTTGTTTCATTATAATACTTGGATTTTGCCTTTACGTGTGAAATACAATGGCATTTGAATGACCGCCTCTGGATTGGTTACAGCAGTGAATTCTTTTGGGAGAGTTTCCGACCATTTTTTTTTGTCACAATTTGGATGGTACGTTTGCAGATTATCAGCGTAAACACGGGTTTTATGTTGCCCCACAAAAAAAGTATAACGGCATGAAATCGAATGATTTTGGTGGCCAACTGAAGTCGCAAAACGTGAAATTACGTTTTCTGGAAACTTCTCATGCAATAGAGCCAAAATCGGTCGTATTGAATCACGTTTGAATTACTACTGCTGCTTCTTTTGTAGTAAGTTTTAACGATTTTCACGCGTTCTTCGGTTAATAAACGACCCATATTTGAAAATGGAAACCCTTTCACTAAATAAATGACACTTCAGATAACAGGTACAGGTTCAGCCTTGCCAAGCTGGTGGTTTCTAAACCACTAAACCTGTAACCCAATATGTTACTTTGCCGATAAAATGATGATATTATCATATTGTGACAAAAATGTTGACGACTTAGTTGATCGATTGGAGCTGGCTAAGCATAAGTTTATCATAAGTATATGGAACATGTGTATTAATGATGCCGGCTTAGGTTTTCAACCGACATATCAAATTTCTTTTCAAAAGCAGGGTTAATACTAGCAACAACCTGAGTATAAAAGAAAAATAAAAGAAATAAATGGAATTCACTCATGTAGCTGACTTACATACATTTTCAAGCCACTTTTTTGCATTGGTGCAAAAACGTTCGGAGAGGCATAACGCAAAAGAAAAAAAAATGAGTACTGTCATAACCTACTCAACTTAATTATTATCACTTGTAATTTATCGTCTTTGGCATAGAGATTTTAGAAAAACCATTGTTTGTTGTCACACTGGCTAATTTTTATGTGAGGTATCCAAAGGGGAGTAAAAAAGCCAGCAAGCTTTACTCACAGAACTGAGTTTAATAGAAGTTCACTGCCTGTGATATTATAGTGGATTTGGCAAAATTGATTAAAAAAGTGAACTTTGGGATATAAGAGTTAAATTACGTAAATTGTATGGGAGGTTGTAAAAATGTTGGAGCTATTCGGAAAGGACATGGCAATGTATTATAGTCCATATTCATTCCCAAATATGGCTAAATTTAATGCAACTGCTTGAATGGTACAAAACTAACAACGCGACTTATCAAAAGGAGCGCAGTTACCTGCTCGATTTTTGAGTTTTACAGAAAGGTTTTAATCAATAAAATGGGCTACAATTACAAATTACAGAGGAAAAATAGAAATTTTTAAAATCGGAACATGATTTCACCGTATGCCAAAGTTATTCACATATGTCAATTTGTATGGGAGATACCAGAAGAAGCGTTCTTACTTGGGTACTTGGCACTACGCACTGCAAATCAAAACAACAAACATTAACATTAGATGCAGTCTGCTAATTAGAAGTAAAAAGCAAATATTATCATATTATTATTATTATTATATTTTGTGTAAGATACCAGATGGGGCGTAGCTAATCGGTGGTTCTTTTCAAATTTTAACCTTCCAAAGGTGTGAAGTGACAGAACCATGTCTCATCCATTCTTCTTCTCATCTTCAAATCTTCGGTCAATATACAATGTATAGCACTTTTTGAAATGCCTATCGTTTCAGCTAGCTGACACACCTTCAGCCGACAGTCATCCAATACAATTCTTAGGATTTTCTGAATTAGTCCACAACCACGGTGTTCGATTTGGCATGTCGTACGCCTTCGTTTAAACTCTGCTACTTAATATTTTAT
>JAHXMU010000453.1:518333-548021 GCA_019455685.1 Philornis downsi | reverse complement strand
AGTAGGCACGTTTTGTTTGGGCCAATTGCAAAACTTATTGAAAATGAGTTATATTAGTTCACATTTTACGATCCAGCTATACATTTGCATACATGTTGTAATTGTATCTCATGTGAAACTTCAATTCCATGATCGATTTTAACTGACTATTATTACGTCTATTCAACTGTGCGCCTGTCCGTATGTCATGCAAATGAGTTGTCCGAATTTCATGAAATCTTGCCAAGTCGTAGTTTGGAATTAAAAATGGGAAAAATTACCTTTTTTTTGATAGCTGTTACACAAAAAGACAAGTTTGATAAAAAAAAACACACACACTTCTATACGCTTAATTTGAAATCAGTGTATTGGAGTTATGTGAAATTAACGTAATATTAAATTTGTAATCAATTAAAATAATTCATGTTATTGGGGTCTGGTAAACCATCTTCTTTTCTTCTCTATGTTCAATACGATTAAGCTCGCATCAGGCATTCAGTAATACGAATGAAAATCGATTACACCGCCCAGTCCCCTTAGGCTACTGCATATACAAATTGGCGAATGTACCAAAAATCCATAGTTCTTCTATACTTTCTAAACGGAGGACTTCAGGAAGTTACGATTTTGCTTCTGTTATTTATTTTTAGTTCAGAATATTTTTTTGCAACAACACAAAAATGCATTACGATAAGGTATGCTAGTCAGCTCACATTACTTAAATTTCTGTTGTAGTTTTATACGGTGTCCGTCGGGAACGACTACAGACTACAACGTACTGCAAGATCGGCTGAAAACATTTCTGCTGCTCAAGAAAGTATTCAAAACAACCATCAACCTCAATTCAAAGCAGTGCTCAGGAGCTTGGTCGCCAAAGAACAACTTTGGCCACATTTTTGCACAAGGATTTGCATTTGTTTCCTTTCAAGATTCAGTTGACACAAGAGCTTCTTCTACAAGACCATTTACACCGCCGTACATATGCCAATAAAATGTTACAGCTCGCCAGTGACAACCCCGATTTTCATGAAAAAATCACAATGAGTGACGAGGCACATTTTCATTTGAATGGATATGTGAATAAACAGAATAGTCGGTTCTGGGCAATGGAAAACCCTCAAATTACTCATCAGTCACCTTTGCATCCATTAAAAGTGACAGTCTGGTGTGCAATTTGGTCAGGAGGAATTATTGGACCTTACTTCTTTGGAACTGAAAACGGCGTAACGGTAACTGTCAATGACGAGCGAAATCGTGATATGATTGAAAACTTTTTAACGCCACAACTGCATGCTTTGGGCTTGATTAACATGTGGTATCAACAACCTGGATTACAACAACAACCTGGTATCAACAGCCTGGATTACAATGGAATTACTGCGAGACCTCTTTCCACAACAAATTATTTCAAGAAATTGTGTTGTTGATTGACCTCCACGGTCGCCTGATTTGACTACTATGGACTCCTTTTTTGGTGATATCTGAAAAGCAAGCTTTATGCAAACGAACTAGAAACGCTTTGTTACAGAATAAATATTACACTTCTATAATTCATTAAATTTGTATTGGAGATGTAGGAAGGGTCAAGTCTCATTGAAACAACGCCTTTCATCTAAGAAAATAAAGAATTATCCATTTTTCGGTTTTAAAAGTGAACTTAAATAAAACAATAATAAAGCTAAGATTTCTGTGAAACCTTTATTTTATTATAATGCTTGGACCTTGTCGTTACGTTCGAAATGCAATGTGGTTTAAATGCCTGGTTTTTGATTTGTTGCAGCAATGGATCTTTTTGAGGTAGTATTCGACTACTTTTTCGAACATTTCGGGCGGTATCTCGGTGACAACTATGCGAATGTTGGTTTTCAAATGCTTCAACGTTAGGGGATTATCTACGTAAACACGGCCTTTGACGTAGCCCCACAAAAAAAGTGTAACGGCGCCAAATCGCATGATCTTGGTGGCCAATTGACGTCGCCAAAACGCGAAATTACGCTTTCTGAACACTTCTTATGCAATAAAACCAAAATAGGTCGTGTTGTGAGGTTCGTGGCACCGTCTAGTTGAAAAGTCGGTTATTATACAGCCATAGCGCTCTAAATTGGCGGTAACGATTCTTCCAACGTCATTTTCGAAAAAATACGGCCCAAAGTTACTTCCAGACTAAATGCTCACCAACATTCACTTTTCTCGGATCCAATGACAGTTCATATGTGAGAAATGAGCTTCTTCGCTGAAGAAAATTTTGTTCGATTGCAAGCACACTTTTGAATCACTACTTTTGCAGTGAATTTTAACCATCTTTACGCGTTCTTCGATTGTTAAAAGATCTACATTCAGAAATGACAAACATTTCACTAAATAAATAACATTCCACATGACAGGTATTTAACAACTGATAGCCTTGCCAGACCAGCGATTCGGAAACTACTAAATGGATAAACGTACACTAGACTACACCAAAGATCGCAAACATTTACGATCGTTATAATGTCAGGCGGCCAGCTAGGCTGAAACTCCTCTGGTTCATAGATAGTGGGTAGTTTTGGATATCATTTTTTTTTTTTATATTTTTACTATTCAAATTTCAAGTACTTTTCTACTTTTATGTATACTAATCATCAAGTCAGCAAAAATGTTATAATACCGCTGTGTTTCCTGAAAGAAACACTATTAAACGGAAGGGGCCAAAGGAAAACGTTGGCACCTTGTAGTGAGTTATCCTATAGGCGCCAGTTTAGAGTCTTATAGGAAATTTCAGTCGTCTTTCCCAACATTTTTGTTTTGTTTTTTTTTACGTATTCCATGACGCAGTAGTAACACTGAGATTATTTCAAAATTTCTATCAACATTTTGGCTGTAATGTGATGCAATTTGTTTCTTATCACAACCTTAAAGCATATTACGATTTTATCGATCATAACTTATGACCACCACAATGTACAGATGAGCTTATCCAACTTTGAAATTTAATTGAATAATATACAACACATTGTCCTAAAAAGCAATAAAAAGACTTCTTTTATTGGAATGTAATAAAAATTTGTTTTGACTACTTAAATTTTCATTCATAAAATTGTTGAAATTAAAATAAATTTGGTCATAAATTTGTGAAAGAGATATAAAAAAATACCAACTACGACCCACTTTTCATCCTTTAATTTACACATTTTGTTTAAATATTTGTTCAACAATCGCTCCAACCCCGAACAATTCGTTTAGGCAACATCTGTTTCTGAAGAGCATCACAAAATCATTGGGCTGATGGCGATTTACGATTTTTTATTTATGGTTATTCTTGTAACAAAACTACACATTCCTACACATGCACACTTTCGATGTGAACATGAATACAAGTATGTATGTGTGGACATAGAGAACTGAGGAATCACAAAAAAAGGATAGATGTGGATGTCAGTGGTTTCATTATTGAAGATCTATAAAAATCAACTGGGTGTTTTATATATTAAAAAATAACACCATCTGCCTACTCCCACTCTATGCCCTGAGTTTCCTAAATTTATGAGTTGTATCCTAAAGTGTTTTTGCTTTTTGACCATTCGTACTTTAAATGGGACCTCATTGATGTTCATGTTTTTTACAACTTTTTGTTTCTGGACATAGCATTTTAAGCAAAATCATAAGTAGTTTAAATTGTTATGGTATAAAAAAGTAAGTGGATTCAATATTTGTCATCTTGGGCGATTTGTCATTTTCTTGTTCGATGTAGTCTTTTCTCTTTAAAGATTGAGGATAAATTTTAAAAGGAAAACGGTCAAAGGTGGTTGTGATTTTAAGAAGATTTAAAGATTTTGCGTCATTAAATCCCGAACTTAATAAATTGATTAATTTTAAGTAGAAAATAGCATAATAAGTGGATATAAACATGACTAAAATTGTATAGAATATTTGTAATAATAATCTTTAATGCAGAGGACGACGCAAAGACTGAGTTCCACAAAATAAGAAATTAGACAGCAGGCGGCCAAAAATTAGAGGCTTTTCTCTGACAAGTTATGAATTGTGAGTATCAAAATAAAGTAAAAATCGTGTATTCATAAAGATGACGTTTCAGTATATTCATATAATTAAATTTGTAAAGAAAAAATAAAAAAAGTAATATTAGGTGGTAAGTTAAAAAATATTTCACTTCAAAACAAAGTAAACAGTGCCATCATTCTTGTGTGAAATATCGTTAAACAACAGAAGTGGTGGCAATTCGTTAATAAATTGTTATTTGTGTTTCAGGGAAGTATCAAATAGGCCTCAGTTTAGCAGCATAAACGTAAAATATAAAACAAATTTGCAATGAGAGAAAACACACTTCAATTGAGATCAGTGAAACCGTAATAGATCTACAAGAAAATTAAATGACGCGTTTTTTGCTGTAACAACTTAATTTAACTAAATTATTCAAGAGGTACTATACGACGTGTGATCAAAAAATAATCGTTATTTTCAATTTTTTTCAAAAAGTATTTATTTATTCATCAATTTCTATTTTATTGCTTCGAAACGCTTCAAAAACGCGGTTTTTGGTATCGCCAACAGCTCCTGTTTCGATTTTTCTTTTATCTCCTCAATCGCAGCAAAACGCTTTCATTTCATCGGTGTCTTCAGTTTTGGGAAGAGGAAAAAGAAAGGGGAAAAAAGGAGAATAAGGTGGTTGAGGCATGCTTGCGGTTTTGTTTTTGGACAAAAACTTACACACAAGCATCGATGTGTGAATTGGTGCGTTATCATGGTTCAAAATCCATGATTGGGTTTTCAGAAATTCTGTGCGTTTCTGACAAATTGCTTCGCACAAACGGCGCATAACTTTGAGGTAGTTTTCCTTATTGACCGTATGACCTTGTGGCAAGAATTCATGATGCACCACTCCATTGCAATCGAAGAAAACAGTGAGCAAAACCTTCACATGTGGCCGAATTTGACATGCTCGGACGATCAGGACGAGCATCGTCATTGATATTTCCTCGGCCTTCCTTAAACCGATTATACCACAATTGAACTTGTTTTCTGCTAATAGTAGACTTGCCAAACGCCATAGTCAACATCAAGTGTCCTTTTACATTTAATTTAATTTTTTACACAAAACTTAATACAGTTTCTTTGATCGATTTTTTCGAATAGTAAAAAATCGATGAGCACACCAAAACACGACTAACCTTTTTATCTTTCAAAAGCAAACTGACAATCCAAAATGGCTGATATTGCCAACATATATAACAGACATGTGTACCAACATAACAGAAGAAAAATGCAAAAATCGAACATACGTAACTCACGAAATGTGAAAAGCCGGTTTTTTTCACACCCCGTTTATAAAATTTTTCCTCACCCCAGACACCAAATTATAATTTCTCTTTAAATATGTTTTTCCATTTTAATCCATTAATAAAGTAAAGCTAAAGCTGGCTTGTATTGGCCATTAAAAGTCTTAAGTTGTCGATAATTTATTTACAATTTTTGATATGGAAGATTTACCGGGTTTCCCGAATAAAATTCCTGGGAAAATGTTAGGATCAATCTCGTCGATTTGGATTTCGTTGGATTGGAGCAACTAACAATACAAGGCAATAAATTGGTTTCATCGAACACAGAACATGGATCTTTTCTATTAATAACCGACCTGGACGTTGAAGTTGAAACATATATACGTGGATATCTTGATTTTATCTTCCTTGGGTTGTTTTAGAGCATCTTATTTTGATCGCCAGTGGCTGTACGATGCAAAAAACTCTCTCCTCTATGCCTGGCAAGCATCATTCCACAGGCACAAAGTCGATTTTAAACATTTATGTGCGTCAATTCATATGGAACCCAATTTCCGCCTTTTTAATAATAATTAATAAAATAATTTCTAGGTTGGTTTCTGTATTTATTTCATGCAACATCGATCAGTAATTCCGATAGTTTTCCCATCCCTTTAACACGAAAATGTAGCTGCAAAGCGGTTTATATTTTGGCGGTTCGGGTACACTCATATTGCGCAGTCATGCAGATATCGATTTCATCCTGTGTAAACGATGCGATCCAACGCCATTTAAGTAAGAAACTATATGACTCTATAATTTTAACGATGTTCTCCGTAGTGCACCACATGCCTGAGTAGAGTATATAACTTCCAAGCTGAGGTATGCTAAGCTATTTATGCCTTTATAAATGTTACTAAATGAATACTGTGATGAATTCTTATTTTTGTTACATGATAAGTGATTTCTTTGACATAGAATGTAATTTTCCTTATATTATAACTCCACGTATTATGTAAACATTTTCCATCTTTGAACTTTTTCTACAGGAAATGCATTGAGTTCAGTTCAACCTTTTATGCTGTTTTTCTCGCCTGTCAATTTATGTTACTGACGCTTCAATCAGAATGTTATTACGCTCTCTGTTTTGTTTTTGCAACATCATATTGGATATTGTGGCAGAGCGAGGTTATATGAAAATCTTTCTTTTTAATTATTTTACGTTAGAAGCAATCTATGCAACCCGTATCCTCCATTTTCAGATGCTAAATTAGTCACTGTGACACAAACTGATGAGAAATATTCGAGAATGGTATGATAACTAAATGGATTCGAATAGACGCCATTGGTGTATAAATAAACATTTTTGCAGATGCAACCTGTTGTCACTTACATGTCTATGCAGTGCACTATTATTATGTACTGTCACTTCGATCAGCCAAAAATACATTTATATAAAATACATTTATATATTTAAAAAGAAAATTCAACATTTTCAGTTATCAGGCATTTTGGAAGGAGCGACGTGCACTGAAGTAATAAGCTACGAATTAATGTTCCCCTGTTACTTCGATATTAGCAATAGCACTTTTGCCGTATAAACAGTTTCGATATTATATTTGTATTAAATTGAATCTGAACGAAAGAACACAGATTAATTATTTGTATATTCCAATTGCACATTATAGTCCAGTTGCGTATTACAAAGAGGCAGCCCTAAATGCCTTATCGACTTTGTATCTCCGATTTAAAATGCGTATAAATTTTATGAGCTTCTTAAATTCTATGAATGTAAAGTTCAATTTGAAGGCTATATTCTTGGCTTCCTTTGCATCACTTTTCGGGTATTCATAATGTAAAAACAAAATGAACGCATTGCATCCATTTGTCCAAAAACTGGCCGAACTAACAAAGAAGACACAAAAAGTTGGGGAAAAGTTGTTTTGTCTTTAAAAGCTAATCTCCTTTTTGCTTGGTACACTTTCCCAGCGATATTCAATGTCTTTTATAGGTATAGTAAGAACCCTTTTATAGTAAGAACTGTCATACTACTTAAAACAGCCATTAACCGCAGACTCAAACTCTTTATTGTTGGCAAATTTTTTTCAACCGGCGGAAATTCTACTGTCATCCTCCTTAAAACAGCCATTAACCGCAGACTCCACCACTTCATTGTTGGCAAATCTTTTACAACCGGCGAAATCTGCGCGATTGACCAATTCGAACCTTAATTCATTAATTTTTGCCTTCAAAATATTGGACGTGTGAACTGAACAACACTTTCTCTTTCGCTAAATGAGAATTTTTTGCATAATTTCTTTACCTAAACTTTGGTTTCCCTCAACAAAAATAATGCTATGCATATGCCAAAAAAAAAGGACGCCATGACCTTGCTTGCATATGGAACCGTCTTCGCTGTTTTTGGACACGATTTTTCCATTCCAGTCCACTGCTTTGACTGTTCCTTTATCTCAGGTGTAAAGTAGTAGACCCACTACTAATCCATGGTTATAAGTCGGCGCAAAAATGCGGCTTTATTGCAGTAAAACATTCGCAAACACTCTACTGAACCGTTTTCACGACGCTGTTTTTGATCTATTGAAAGCAAGCGCGGCACCCATCTTACGCACAGCTTTCTCATCTTCAAATCTTTCGTCAACATATGATGTATATCACTTTTTAAAATGCGTATAATTTCAGCTAGTTCACCCACCTTCAGCCCACGATTATCCAATAACATTTTGTGAATTTTCTTAACCGTGTCTGGAGTGGGTGCCTTAATTGGTCGAATATTACGGTGTTCGTCTTGGCAGCTCGTACGACCTCGTTTAAACTATGCTACCCAGTACTTTGCGGTCGTAAACGAAGCAGACTATCCCCCCTGTGTATAATATAGCTCGGCTTTAATATTGGCTGGACTGAGACTTTTCAAATGGAAATATAGAATTACATAACGGTGACTAATTTTTTTCCATGTTTACAAATTCATTGAGATTGTTTACTTTTGATGTCTCAAATTAAAATACTGAACAAAAATACTTGAAATTTACAACATATGCTTTACAGGGTGTCCGTCGGGAAGGTATACTACTTTGTTTGTTTATAATTTTCGATTAAATGAAAGAGAAGGGATCTTATATTGATATATGTTTTATTTAATGCCGGCAATTATGTATGGAATACAATATCAGATAAATGTCCGCCTCTGTTAGACTCACGAAAGCGAGCCCTTTTGAGCACATTTTTCATTACACTTTCACACATTTCACGCGGTATTTCATTAATTCCATCACGAGTATTTTGTTTGAGTTGCTTACGCGTTTCCGGTTTGCTTTTCAGATATCCCCACAAAAAGAAGTCCGGAGCAGTCAAATCAGGCGACCGTGGACATCACCAATCAACATCACCATTTCTTGAAACAACTTGTTGTGGAAAGAGGTTTTGCAGTAATTCCATTGCAAACCTGGCGATTATGCAATGTGGCACCGTCTTGTTGGTACCACATGTAAATCAAGACCAAAGCAAGAAGTTGTGGGGTTAAAAAGTTTTCAATCATATCACGACATCGCTCCCCACTGACAGTTACCGTTACGCCGTTTTCAGTTTCAAAGAAGTCCAATGATTCCTCTTGAACAAATTACCAGACTGTCACTTTTAATGGACGCAAAGGTAACTGATGAATAATTTGAGGGATTCCATTGCCCAGAACCGACTATTCCGTTTTTTCACATATCCATTCAAATGAAAATATGTCTCGTCACTCATTATGATTCTTTCATGAAAATCGGGGTTGTCATGGGAGAGCTGTAACATCCTATTGATATATGTACGGCGGCGTAAATGGTCTTGTGGAAGAAGCTCTTGTGTCAATTGAATCTTAAATGGAAACAAATGCAAATCCTTGTGCAAAATTGTGACCAAAGTTGTCCTTTGAAGATGAATTGTTTTGAACACTTTCGTGAGCAGCAGTAATGTTTTCAGCCGATCTTGCAGTACGTTGTGGTCCATTCTTGGCCCTATCAGCTACAGACCCTCTTTCTTCGAAATCATTCAGTACACGATAAATAGTGCGTCTTGTTGGCCCGTTGTTCCTCCCAACAATTTCACGTAACTTTCTCATGGTCACAGTAATCGATGATTGATTTTGATAAAATGTTGTAAAGATTGAAACGTGTTGGTTTATCAAACATTTTCCCTTAATATATTTGCCACGTCCGTACTTCACGACTGCCAAATATGAACTGTCAAGACTAATGTTTACCAAAATGGCGGCAAAACAAAGTAGTATACCTTCCTGACGGACACCCTGTACTCTTCTCTTTCAATTCGCACGGAACGACTTTAATTTTTTCGCTTTTTCTCATATGATAATTAGGACTGTTTAACAACTTTTGAAGATCAAAATCCTGTGACCATAAATATCAAATAATACATTTATTGTTTAGATAAAAATTCAAAGTGTCACTTTAACAGGAAACAAAGCAAAAGTATTCTAATACCCCCATGCGCCATTACATTATCAAAGCATTGTGAAAAGCGATACCACTGGTTGCATCTTGTAATTTTAAACTTACCTTTATTCGACCGACACCCATTTATAGAACACATCAGGCATTATTTGTTCGTAATATTTTTGAAAAATATGACCTTTCTTTATTATCATTATTAAATTTAGACTAAATCTATGTATACTCTTAGATTTGTTGATCTTAACATAATAATTGCAAATGAAAACATATTAATTGAAATAATTGAATTAACACGCAATTGCGTTTTTCGTGTTTTTGTTGCTGTTGCTTTAACCTTGCAGACTAGCAAAACCACATATGAATATTATATGAATATCATATAATCTTTGCAATACATTTAGATTTGATATAGATTTATCTAATTCCATTTGATTTTCGTGACAATTTACACATAATTTAGTTGGTATTTTTCAATTAAAAATTGTTGCTTGATTTCGTAATTGGTGTTGAAACGCTAAATTAAATTTGACATGTAATTTATATTGGTTCGTGTTAAATTTGAACTGTTATTATATTATTCTGGTTACATTTCAAAATAAAATTTGGTTACATTTTTTTTTTTTTGCTTGTATAACTTGCGGGTGTTGTGTTTATTATATATTCAGTGATTTCCATTTTAGTTTCCTTCAGTTTAGTTTTCGTTTTTTTTTTCTATTTTGATAATTGATTACATGTTGTGAAACCCCAGTTTCCACTCTTCGTGGTTGCGGAAAGTGGTTGTTTACGTTTTTACGTATGTATACGAATAAATTTGTTAAATATTGGTTTAATTGAGTTGGTAAATTTGTGTGTATGAATGTAGATGGATATGTAAATATTAATGTGTGTGTGTGTATGTGTGTGTGTGTATACACAGCAACAACTATCACATTTAATTAACACGCACTCGTATTTATTCCCTTGGCATTTGTGTTGTGTTGTGTCCCATTTCAAATTGATTACAGGTGGTAACATTTCGAGCCAGTGATTTGAATTTTATTATATTTTTATTACCTTTTGCTGTGATTGAGTTATAATTAAACGACTCCATGCTGAGAACGGTAGGAAAAAGCTTCTGGATTGTTTATATTTAGCAAGTTCTTGTGGAAAGATTGATGATGAAATAGATTTTAAGTGGAAAATCTTTAAAAGATTCCATCGCTTTTAATGCAAAACGGAAGATAATGAATTAACGTCAATTATGTTAGAAAACGGTATTCTATTTGCGTATAAAAAAATATTTAATTAAAAATTGATATATTGTAAAATTGTGCAGAACATAAAAAATGTTTGGTACATTTGTGGAGACTTTGCAGTAGGCTTGGTTGGCCTATTTTGAAAGTAATTGGCACGAACGATAAGGATGACCATTTAATGAATGCTAAAAGAGTGGGGCTTATTAAGCTGAGGGATCAATTTAAATTAATTGTTTTAGCGCATTTAAGAAGATCAGTACACGCAAACAATTTTTTGCAGCTTGTATGACGCCTCCCATAAATATTTACAAATTTTTATAAAGGAATACATTACTTCGAAAACTTAAGGACCTTATTAGGTTGAAATTAGACCATACTGACCTCCTGGTTGCTGGTTGGTGTTGTTGGTGGTTGATCATGGTTTGGGCATCGATACTCTATTCATTTTGTTACTATATTCGGGAGTATACTCTGTTACAAAAATGAAGGGAATTAAGTATTTACAAAGCCCAGTTGAAGAAAATCTGATTGGCCATCAACATCTTAAGCTGAAGTTATAGAAATCGATTTTCTATTTAATGTGCCAGACGCATAGAACAAGCAAACACACTATTCAAACTGAGAAACAAGCTCCTCCTGCGAAACTGCCTTAAATGTTCTCTTTCTTACATAATAATTAAATCTTTTGAATAATTTTTGAGAGGAAATTAAAATCCTGTGACCGTAAAAATCAAGCAATATATTTATTAGTTAGATAAAAACTCAAAGTGGCACTTTAACAGCCAACAAAGGACTAGTACTTTCATTTATTTCCTCCGTCCACCATTACATTCTGAAAATTTAGTTAACCACGGTCTTGGTATCGATAGAAAGGTATCGACACCCTACTCATTTAATTACTATATTCGATAGTGTACACTCTGTAAAAAAAGTTTCGGGAGTTGATCATTTAAAAAGCCCGGTTAAAGGAAATTTGGACGGTCACCAACCTCTTCAGCTGAAGTTACCATTGACAGCGTGCGGAATATGGTGAGTGAAAATCATCATTTGTGTTTGAGAGAGACAGCCGTTAAACTTTCTGTGCCTCTCGAATCAATTACATATCATTTTACACAATTGTTTGGATACCAAAAGCGTTGCCGTTTATTTACTCCCGAAAGACGTTTCTTCAAAAACTCAATTACGTTAATGTCGTCGAAGACGTATTGGAACTAACCTATTCCGATTCTACATTTACAAAGCGCATTACAAGTGGCACAGATATACGAGCTTGATATACAGGTCAGTCAACAATTTTCGGAATAATGCTTTCACTCTAAAAACCAATTGAAATTCGACTAAAATTCAAGGTAATGTTGACAGTTTCTTTGATTATCACGGTGGTATTCAATCGGTATTCTTACCAGATGGTCAGGCGGTAAAAAAAGGATATTATCCGGAGCATTATGCGGCGTTTTAGAGAGCAAATTTGTACGAAAACTCCAAAAAAAAAACATCATGAATTTTGCACCATGTTGACATACCCTCTCACAAAGCTATCATCGTGAAGGAATTTCATGGAACAATCAACCGACATGGCCTCTGCTGAGCTTATCTCTTTCCCAAACAGAATCTACCATTTCAAGGCATCAATTTTCTGCGATAAAAGACGTAAAAGTGAATTCTGGAGAACTGAAGTGTTTTTTTTCCGGAAAATGCGTTCGAAATATATTTTAATGACTGGATTATTCCTTGGCATAAATGTATTATTTCGGATGGTGCTACGTGAAACACAGTGAATGCAACAATAGAAATTCGGAATGAACGATTTGGCGGTACGCTAATGTCTCGCTGGAAATTTGTATGTTGGATTTTCTGAAAGTGGAGGTCTATGTCAATAAGTCGCAATTGATCTCAGATCCATGCTACCGTATGATACTTAAACGACATTATAAAAGGTGTCCCAACAAGAACGCAAGATTTAAATTTTAAATAAAACACAGATATTAAAAAAAAATCGTAAAGTAAACAGAATGAGGTTATGTATGGTACAACATATCGGGCAGATGGCCGCCGCGGCTTTGCTGGCACACACGTGATCTTTTAATGAAATTTTCAATGACCGCTTGCATAAATGCTGCGGTATTTCATTAATGCAGCGTCCAATTTCTTCTTTTACGACTTGATTCGTCGTCGGCTTATTCGCGAAAACCATCGACTTCAAAAAACCCCAAAGAAAAAAGTCTAATGGTGTTAAATCGCACGATCTAGGCGGCACGATCTGGTCTCCAAAACGCGAAATAACACGACCGGGAAATGACTGATGCAGCAATTGAATTGTTTCTCTGGCTGTATGACATGTGGCGCCGTCTTGTTGAAACCACATGCCATCCACATTCATTTCTTCAATTCTAGGCGCGAAAAAACTGGTTATCATTTCACGATACCGAACACCATTGATTGATAAAAAAAGGTCCAATGATTCCTCCAACCCATAATCCACACCACACAGTGACACGTTAAGGATGCATTTGAGTCACTCGAGGATTTTCCTCACGCCAAATGCGACAATTCTGCCTATTGACGAAGCCATCAAGATGGAAATGGGCCTCGTCACTGAAGATGATTTTATCGACAAAATCAGCATTTTCATGTTGTCTCTCTAATACCCAATTAGCGAACTCCCTTCCCTGTCCATGGTCAGCTGGCTTCAGTTCCTGAGTCAATTGAACTTTGTATGCATGAAGATGCAAATCTTTCGTCAAAGTTCGCTGCATAGTGGATTTGGAGACACAAATTTGCTGAGCTCGGTGGTGAGGTGGATGGAGTTTGAGCGACATCATCACGTACAGCTGCGACATTTTCGGTCGATCGAGCTGGTTGGTTTTCGGTCTTTACATCGCTAACAGATCCATTAATCTCTTTACAGTTGACTCTTTTGGAGCATTATTGTGACCCCAAATTGATCGAAATTTGCAAACTGTAGCCGCAAAACTTTTACCATTTTGGTAAAACAATTTCACAATGAGAATGCGTTGTTCATTCGTGTAGCTCTCCATTTTTACTAACATCGTACCTTCTACTAGCAAACAATAAGAATTGTTGAAATATCAAACAATGGCACTTCGAATGGCGCCAAATTTAAATCTTGCGTTCTAGTTGGGACACCCTTTAGTTCATACATAATCACATATACGGTTTTTTAAAATAAAAAAAACTCGTCAACACCCCACCCACAGCCTGCTTTATTCCATTTTAACATTGAATAATTTAGAAATAATTGGCGTTTAAAATTTAATACGATTTAAAACATAGAGCTTTTAAGAATCGTTTATCGCATGTTTTTTGTCACACATTCCACATGTTCCTAAAAGCCGTTCATGCGTATGTTTCCAAAATAATCAATTGAAGCAGGGAAACGCCCCCTAGGATTCCGATGTTCGTCTTGTGAATATATAATCTGCTTCACACAAATTCAAATTTCTCATTTTCCTTTTAGGGTTTCTGTTTGGTCTCAAACAGTGACAGCCCACCGCTGCGGAAATATAACTCATTTTGTTCGAGGTACATGAGTCCTTACAGAGTATGGCTACGTTTATGCCTGCTTGGATGTGGGCAAACACATACATTGACATTTGTTTTGTGTATCTTTCACTTCATACAGTTATCCATGCTCCTCTTGAGTCCTCTTACGTTTTGTTGAGACAAAAACATCCTTTGTTGTCAACATTTCTACCAAACAACATGGGGATATGTCAACAGATTGTCATTGTAAATTAAATGACTAAATTGATTTATAAGTGATATATTGCACGAGTGCCAGCAAAAACTTTTTCCAATGAAACCAGTAAAACAATAAAAATTCTGGCTTGAGCATCCAGTTGCGGTTTGACATTCATTTCAATGTAATTTGTTGGGTACATTGACGGCGAGCCGCACCAGTGAACATTGCAAGGATTAAAAATGACAAAAAACTTATTTGTTTTTCTATTTTAAATAAAATGTTGGGCAAATCTCCATAAAGCCCATTCTAATTACGCTGTTTCTCTAATTATCAATTATATTTGAAGATTATACAAATTCAATTAAATGCATAAAATATACGACTGGAGGGAGGAAACTTAAATAATGGGAAAATAAGAAATATGTTACTGTCAAATTGATTTTAGTTGCTTCAGAAAGTTTAAGAAATTTTAAACGCTCAAATTTGGAATATCAGTCCTATGCGGCTTCCAGTTGTATAGCTTTCTGACGTATTCACTGTCGAGAGCTATGTATCGGAGGATTAGGAATGCAAGAATGCTTCATTATTATATTCTACGTAAATGGTAATACGAAATATCACAGCACTGATCCCAGAAATTTGAGAAGCATCAAAATCTTGTACGAATTATAAAGTGTGTAATTTTACTGCCCTGAAAATCAACACATGACATGAATTTGCTACAAATAACAAAATATCGGAGCCATCCAAATAATTGTACCCTCACCCACAACTATAGGGGAAAGAAACTTGGAAAAATGTTTCATTATTTTTCAATTTTTAATTTTTTTTAATTTTTTTACCTCGATAAATAGGACATACAATATAGTTCAACTGAGTTAAATCTGGCGAATACGGTGCGTGATGAAGCAATTCGTACTTTAAATCATTAATTAGTATTGTCTTGATGAAAGAACACTTTCTTTTTCGCCAAATGCGGCCTTCTCTCCATCATTTCATCAACTAGAAGATGCAATGAATTAGAATAACATTCACCGTTGATGGTTTTTCCTTTCTGAAGATAATCAATAAAAATAATCCCACGTGCAGCCCAAAAAACAGACGCCATGACTTTGCCTGCAGATGGAACCGTCTTCGCCTTCTTAGGATACGATTCTCCCATTCCGCTGTTTTGACTGTGCCTTTGTATCAGGTATAAACCTATGAGGTGGTGCACCCATATCTCATCCATGGTTATATATCGATGAAGGAATTCACCTTTATCGTGGTAAAATATTGCCAAACACTCTACGGAAACATTTTCACGATTTTGCTTTTGCTCTATTCAAAGCAAGCGCGGTATCCATCATGCGCGCCGCTATCTCATCTTCAAATCCTCGATCAATATACGATGATAGCACTCTTTAAAATGCCGACCATTTCAGCTAGCTCACGCACCTTTAGCCGATTCGGACAATCATCCAATACCATTTTGTCGAGCATTCTTCCCAGAGTAGAATCTAGCTCGGCTTTAATATTGGTTGGACTGAGATCTTTCAAATGGAAATATTCATCTACATAACCGTGCTCAATTTTTTCTAATAATAAATAAAAATACTAAACAACGTGGCGTTTTGAACTTAACACATATGTTTTATAATGTTGCCACTCTTCACTAAAAAAAATTTTTTTAAACTACTGACACCATCTACACGTTAGGTCGGCTAGTTTTGGGACCCGCCTCGTATGGTTTGATGTGAAGAGAAACCTAAAGCATTAAAGAAGACACGTTAGACTTTTAGTTTCCAGAATTCCGAAATTTTAAAGTTGATTATCCATGACCGTCTGTCTGGCTGTTGCCTGGACGTCTGAAAATGAAAAAATCGCCACGGCTCTTCTGGTACTTTTTCTAAAAAATTACGTCTTTAACATAACAAAACAAAATTGTATAATTATTAATAAGGACTTTTTTGGATTAACGTACTTTTTCGCAAGGCCTATTATTGTGCTTAGGTTAATTGATCATTGATATTTGGGGCAATTTAACCCTCATCTTCTTTTAATTCAATTTATGCAGTATTGGCCCGGTTGCACATCGTTCTTTCGCTAATCATAGAACACTTCGCCCACCTGTCTTCAAGTAATTTCTGTACAAAGGGGCTTAAACCTGACATATATTTTAATACCTTTACCCGGAGGAATTAAGGAATTAAATGAAGGAAGGAATATCATTTGACACAGCCGAAAATGTAATGCGCAAAAGGAAATATCTTTTGACCAAATGCGTTTCCTGACTTTTAAAATCGATTGAGCGGTGTTCGTCTGTCTGGTTGGACATATGGCTGGCTTGTAGACACGATAACTGTCGTAAATCTTTATAGAAGTTTTTAGAATCTATCAGATCCTAATATTTTACCAGATCATAGCTGGGTGTTGCAAATGGGTTCTTCTCGTACCTTCCATACAAATTCTTCGAAATTCAATTCTTCTCATTCGTAGCCTGTCTATTGCATTGTTTCATAACTTCTGGTAAGAGTAAAAAAAAATCAGCCTATTAAACGTACCCATTCTTTTACGTCTCATACAAATAGTCGGTTTAACTCACATAATTTTGGCTTCATATCTTCCGCTTGGTTGCACTAAATTTAGTAAAATTTTAGTCACGTTAAACGTTCTTCAAAGTGGGGTCGCGAAATGAAAACGGAGCACATTGACACACCTACTCAGGTACTTCCCATGCAAATAGACTGATTTTTCGCATTTCAATCAATCGTCTGTAATTTCTAATTAGTCAGCTGTAGTTGTCTAGATTTTTATCCGTATCATTGCTTTACAATACTCTATAATATTGATGAAAAATCGGTCAAGTAGCAAAGCCCCTTCTGGTAACTGCCATACAAATACCAAAAAGTCTCAATCGACCGATACTCTCAAAGTCAACATAAGCCAGGATATCGATTAAAATCAGCCGGATCTATTCGGCTGAGCCTTCCAAAATTGAACCTCTCAGATCCGTGCCGCTGTTCAAAGAAGCAAAGAATATTTTAACGATATTATAGTCTATACATAACGACATGTATGGGATTTTCAAATAAAAAATATCGTAATACCTCGTACACAACCTGCTTTATAGCAGTTTTACTTATGCGCACTCGCATGACATACGATCGTCGATATTTAAAGCACGCTGGGATTAACTCATTCATAATTGGCTGTATAATGAAATACATTTAATGTTTTAGCTAGCAGAAAACTTCAAAGAGGCCTAGTTGATGCACTGGTGAGTTAATATCTTCCCTCGTTTATCATCTGCACTGCAGAATAGTTTACACTGTAATAGAGTTCAAATAACGTGTGAATTGCATATTTATGTCTGGCTATGAAACGTTTGTTGCTGGTTATCCCTTTTTAATTAAGTGTGCAATAAATTTGTAATTAACACATAATTACAGAATTTTAGGGGCTATAATTTTCCATGCCACTTGGTATGAATAAATATTGTAATTATTGCAATCATAGTGAATTTATTATCCTAATTCAATTTATAGGATGACCAACATACGTACGATATTCGATTAAGACTATTCATGAAAATTTAAACAAGTGCGAGAGGAGGGATTCGTAAATAACGCATGTTGAAACAAAAATGAAGTCAGAAATAAGGGATGCTAGGACACTAACAGAAAGACAGTATTGCACGTTATTTGCAGCATTCAGTATTTTTATACCTCCAAATTTGTACCACTCAGAGATGTGTTTACAGTACCAACTGTCTTTTAAACAAAAGCGCTCAGATTGCGATGCCGGTCTGTCTGACTGACTGACTGGCTGGCTGGTAGGCACAATAACTGCCAGAAACCTTTAATAAACTGCTTAGAACTTGTCTCAATATTTTGTCAGATCTTAACTTAGGATTGCAAATGATTCTTGTACAAGTTATCCGATTTGCCGAAACTCAATTTTTCCCTACAACTCGTCATTCTTTGGCTGTTTTGTAATGCAAGGAAAATTTAAAAATATTGTATTTCAATTAGCCACGGCCTTTCTGCTATCTTCTGGCACAAATGAGCGATTCTACTCAAACATTCCTAGCTTCATATCTTCCAAGAATTTATATAGAATTCAGTCAAATTTGACACACATCATTCCCAGTCGAATAAATGCTACATCCCATACAAATGATCTATTTATTCAGTTGTACGTTATTCAGTTGTACAAAATTCAGTCTAAATTTATTACACGCTAAGCGTAAGCTAAATTAAAAATCTGCTAAAGTAAAGACTGAGAAAGAGAATGAACGGCATTTTTCATACTCCTGCACCACGAATAATTTTTTTGCAATTCAATTTTTTCTCTGTCATTGTTAGTTAGCCAGCTGTAGTACCATAAACTTTTGCCCACTGAATTGACCGATAATTTGCTATGAAATTTAGGAAAGCTTAGTCAAGTAGTCACGCCTCTTCTGTTACCTTCCGTATAAATGATATATATATATACATATATTTGTATATTCTAGCTTTGCGCCCTTTATATATTTGACAAAGTAAGCTTTTGGAATGAAAATAGATGGCAGCGCTACTCTTCTTCTTCTTCCAATAATTTCAATACAAAATTGACCGACTCATGGAGTTTAATTTTTCCACTGCAATTCTCAATTCGAAGGCTGCAGTGGTGGAATTAGAACAAAAAATAAACGATTGGTCGTGGATATTCGACCCATTTAGTATATCCTATACAAATTGCTTAATTTTTTGTAATAATAAATTGTATTAAAGGGACAAATTCGTAAAGTTTGGGATTTGAAAATGGGTTTAGTTTACAGACTAAAAATTTCAAAGGCAACACAAATTGCCTAAGCAAATATTCTTCGACTCATATTTTACATTCAATAGCACTACATTTATTATAATTTAGCAAGCATCGGACATTTAGTAATCTTGGTTCTACGAATGAAATTGGAAGAATACTAACTAGCCAATTTAACAAATAGCGGTGGTCCTTTCATAATTGCTAAGCAAAACTCTTTAGAAAATTTTGCTCCTTTTATTGTGCTTTAAGCCAGAATATTTGTTAAAAATCTGGCAATGTGCCACGCCTTTTCGACACTCCCCATAATTTTGCACTTAATAAAAAGGAAGAGGGATAAATGTATATGAAACTCACTTCATCTGACAGAAATTTCTATACTCGATCATGGACCATGGACATACATATATGCAAATACGCCTCCAGGACAACTAAGTCCCATACCGACCGATAAATATTCAGCGGTGCGATTGACTGACTGACTTAAATTCTAAAAATTTGAGATTTGAAAATCGATTTCAGCTAAATTAGCTTGAATTTTTTATTTTTTTCATATAAAAATAGGTTTTAGCGTCATAGCCCCGACATTGATCTAAGTAAAAGTATTTTTAGAGTCATCGACGCCAATGAATATGAAATTCGGCGCTTGTGGCCCAAAGAGCAAAATTGTGAAATTTGATTAAATCGGTTCAAGAAACAATATAAACTACTTAGGTTACTCCGTTCGGTTCCGTGCAAAAATTAAATCTCCTTAAGTTAGCATAAACGATTTATAATATTTCACATAGTCTTTTTTATGTACTTACATGCGGACGAAAAGAATAAACGGACCTTGTGAGACGAATGAACACTAATGGGTTCGAATCCATTTCCTAGATTACCTTTGACTAACGAGAACCGCTTCATTGCGCACCAATGAAGATTGTAAAGCTAGCAATAATAGTGCTTATTATAATTTTATATTTTTTAGCAAGCCCTTTCAAACAAAAGTATTGCTTAGTTTTAAGTTTGAGAGGCGATTATGTAGCATAAGGCCGAAATTGGGAAATCCCTAGATAAAATGTACGGAAGTGATAATGGTTTATTCAGCTGTGTGGGGGACTGGACCGGAGCACTTTGAGCTGATCAAATTGAGAAGATAATAAAACAGAACCAAACTACAGGGTGGGCCATAAGGGTGTTGGCGGTTTAAATATTCAATTTCTCGGTAACGCGCGGCGCGGGCTGGCGGGGGGATATGTTGTTCGCTGCGCCGCTTTCTGGAAATTTAGTCGCCATGGAGCCGTACACGGTAGTGCAGCGTGCATTTTGTGTCCGAGCGTATTACGAAAACAATAAATCTGTGATTACTGCACGACGTTTGTATCGGCATGAACTCGGTTTACACGATTTAAGTGAAGTTCCAAGCGCCAATGTGATACGAAAATGGATCAGAATGTTCGAAACAACCGGCTCAACAGTACCAATTACGGTTCGTGGTCGCCCAGTTTCTGCAAGATCAGCCGACATTGTGGATCGTGTTCGTGTTTCAGTTCACGACGGTTAGAGCGAACAATTATTGCAACATGCTAGCAGACTTTTTGGTGCCAGCTTTGCAAGAACTTCAAGGCAATACCTCGAGGAAGTGGTTTCAACAGGATGGGGTCACATGTCATACGGCTAGGGTATCCATAGAGCTGCTGAAAAATGTTTTTCCTGGAAAACTCATTTCGAAAAGGGGGGATATTGAATGGCCCCCACGTAGCCGCGATCTCTCTCCATGCGATTATTTTCTATGGGACTACCTCAAATCGGTAGTCTACAAGAATAATCCTACCAATTTAGAGCAGTTGAAGAGGAACATTATTCAGGAAATTAACAAAATACCGAGAACAACTTTTCAACGAGTTTTCCAAAATTTGCGACTTCGGTTCCAAGAGTGTCAAGCAGCCGAGGGAAGCCATTTGGACAACATTATTTTTAAGTCTTAAAAATTCCCATGCTTCTACTTTTTAAAAATACAAATATATTTTTTTTATGTTTCGTAGTTTTTTTTTAATTGAATATTTAAACCGCCAACACCCTTTGTATAACCTAATAGCCGAATTTAACTTACGAAGAATAACAAAAAAGTTGGGAAAAGTTTCCGTTATTTTTCAACATAATCTTTTTTTACCTAGATAGCTCTGGAAATAAAAAATATTCCAAGGGAGCTAAATCTGGCGAACAAGATGAGTGATGAAACAATTCGAGCTTTAATTTATTAATTTTGGCTATCGCCATAATGGATGTGTGAACTGCGATATTTTCTTGATAGAACAACACTTTTTTTCGCCAAATACAGCCTGTGTTCCACAATTTCATCACCAATAAAAATAATCCCCAAAAAAACAGATGCCATGACTTTGTCTGCAGATGGAACCGTCTTCGCTTTCCATTTGTTTCTCGATTCTCCCATTCCGATCCATTGCTTTGACAGTTCCTTTTTCTCAGGTGTGAAATGGTGGACCCATGCTTCATCCATGTTCAACTTATCAAACTCCACTCAAACATCTTCATGACGCTGGTTTTGCTCTATTGAAAACAAGTCTTCGGTCAATATACGATGTATAGCACTTTGTGAAATGCCTATCATTTCACCTAGCTCAAGCATTTCAGCCGACGATCATCCAATACCATTTTGTGGATTTTCTGAACTATGTCTGACATGGAATTCAATTGGTTGACCACTATGATGTTTGTCTTGGCACTTCATATGACCTCGTTTAAACTCTGCTTCACAATATTTTACAGTCGCAAATAAAGGAATAGACTCCCCCAGAGTAGAATGTAGTTCTGTTTTAATAAAGGTTGGACTGAGACTTTTCAAATGGAAATATTGAATTACATAACGGTCACTAATATTTTTCATGTTTCCAAATTCATTGAGATCGTTTACTTTTATAGCTCAATTAAAAATATTAAACAATATTTCAATGCGCCACGAAACTTAAAACATTGTTTTACAAGGCTGCCACTTTTCAACAAAATAATCTTTTTCAAACTACTGGAAGCTTCTATATGTACATCATGTCGACTAGTTTTGGAACAAATGTTAGTTTGGAAAAAATGTTTCGCACCAAATGTCATGAAAGTCAAATATCCGATCATGAATTTACATGTGGCCTATGCCAAAAATTTTTCCGATTTGCTCATATTACGTTATTTAGAGCTTTTACTACAGCTATTATCTTTTTAAGTACTCACATTTGGTCTACGTTTTTATTGCCTGTGAAAGAACTACATATATGCCTCACACATAGTTGAAATGCTGATAAAATTCGTTTCCAGCTGGTGCCAAAATTAATTCTTCAGACCAAAACCTTTATCAAAAAAGAATAGAAGTGTTGCCAACTGATTTTCTCTCTGGCGTCAAATTGCAATAAACATTCGTAAGATATGTTCAGTTTCCTAGCTCAAAATATTCTCAGTTTACTTTTCTGATATATAAATAGTCAGAAGAGTTTAGTTTGTTTGGTCTAAAGTTAAAAATTATATATCTCAGTTGTTCACTAAAATCAAAAACATACAATATTTTAATTTCAATAAATGCTGTACTCATACTGTACTCATAAAAGAATAACTACGTTGGGACTAACGAATAAAAGTAATTTTTCGACAATTTTTGAAATTTTTAAACTTGTTATACTGCTGTGTGCAGAAAAATGTTTTCCGCACACAGCAGTATTCTTCTTCTTCTTAGGTGGCGACTGGAATAGACATCCTTATCTATTATGCGCCGCCTGTAGAAAATAATTCCTAAATTCTATTACGCTTCTCCACCAATTCGTCACACCAAGTTTCGACAGTATTTCAAAAACCTGGTCCTTCCAATGGAGTTTTATTCTCCCTCTTCTTCGGCGTCCATCGAGTTCGTTGTCGAAAACTTTCCGTGCCGGTGCATTTGGGTTCATCCGCACAACATAACCCAGACAACGCAATCGCTGTATATTAATGCGTTTGACCACGTCGATGTCGGCATATAGCTTATACAGCTCATTGTTCATGCGACGCTGATACTTTCCGTTAAAGATGATGGGTTCATATATTTTCCGGAGTATTTTTCTCCCGAAAACTGCCAGTTCTGATTCATCCGCTTGCGTCATAACCAGGATTCTGCGCCATATAACAAGACAGATAGAACCAACGTCTGGTACAGTCTGATTTTTGTTTGTCGAGAGAGGGCTTTATCATTGAATCGCATAGTAACACCGGTTAGCAAGCAATATTCTCCTTTTTATCACCATGCTGACATCATTCGTTTTGTTTACAGTGGAACCAATCTAGATGAATTCTTCCACCACTTCAAAATTATAGTTATCAACGTTCACACAGCCTCCCAAACGAGTAGACTCTTTGTTCGTTGAAACCAATAACTTTGTTTTGTCCTCGTTTACTACCAGACCCATTTTCGCTGCTTCCTTCTCGATGCTTGAGAAAGCTGCGGTAACTCCTCGCAGTATCGAGCTATCGAAGGCAGCTTTATAATCGGCAAAAAGATGGTACGTGTCAATCTGTTTTTCTTGGGTCTTCTCCAGAATTTGTCGTAGTGAGAATATCTGGTCAGTTGTTGATTTGGCAGGTCTAAAGCCACACTGATAAGGTTCAATCAAAACGGCTTTAGTCTTTCACATATCACGCTGAATATGACCTTATAAGCAATACGTAAAAGACTGATACCACGATTGGTTTTACAAACACTTATATACTTATATATTTAAAAGGTAATTAAGACCATCAATTGCATACATACTCGTATATCGTCAACAAATGGTTACATCAACACCAGTTTTAAACCACAGGAATAGTCCAAATAATTTCGAATTCTATGTAAATGGTAGACCCACTGAAATCAAACACAACCAAAGTGATTCAGCAACGGGAAGCTTAAAGCCAAAAGGTCAGGTAAAATGATATGGTGGATATTGATGTAGTCGGAACCGGATAAAATAATATTCGCAAATAGCCAATTTTTAGTCATCAAAATATTTCGCTAAAAATGGAATTGTTGATCAGTCAGAAGGTGTGCCATTGAGTGGAACAAGGTGTCATCGGACGGCGCAGTGTTTCCAGATAAATTTTAGCGGGCTTGGCCACTTGAGGCTGAGCGCTGTCATGCTAAAGAATCATTTTTTCGTTCCTCTCTGTGCAATGTGGGCGTTTTCCCCGCAGAGCTCGGCTCAATCGTGTTAACTGAAGTCGATACCGATCCGCTGTGATGGCTTCGCTTGGTGTTAGCAACTCGTAATAAATAACACCGACTTGGTCTCACCAAACAGGGAACACAATGACTTTCATTTCTTTGGATTGCTGTAATGAATCAATTTTTTATCACCCGATACAATACGATGAAGAAAACCTTTTCTTTTTTGTCGCTGAAGCAGCTGTTCACAGGCGAAAGAACGACATTCGACGTTCCTTGGCTTCATAACTCATAATCATTTCCAACGCATGCAATCGCTTGGAAATGGCTTGGCAGGTAACTCCTAACTAACAAAGCAAGATGTACCTGCGTTTGACACGGATCATCATCAAGCAATGCCGTCAATTCAGTGTCTTTGAAGGTTTTTCGTCTTCCTTCATGCGAACGGTGGTCAACATCAAAATCACCGTCTTTAAAGCGACGGAACCAATCTCGACTCATTGTTTCACTTAAAGCAGCATCTCCGCAAAATGTTTTGAAGCTCTCGATGACCTTCAACCGCCGTTTTCTTCGATTGAAAGAAGAAAATCGATACTTTTCCGCATATGATGATTATTTTGCACAAAATCATATTCGTACATATTCACACAACCAAAATAATATGACGTCGTAAGAAAATCACTATTGTGTCGAGGCGGTATGTTTATCATATGCCTAAGTTTGGCTCGTGATATTTAGGTTATGGCAGAATCGACTAGCACCTAGTTGCGCATATACTACTATAATATTTGATCCTTTTCAATGCCTAAAATCTAGTTATCCCAGAGTCATGATTTATGATCCAAATACGGGGAAAAATCAATATCTTAGCCAACTTCGATCTTATTAAACATCATAAAGAGAAACAGATGCAGTGGATAATCAAATATGATTGTCATTTGAAAAGAAAGTGAATGACAACTCAGTTATATTCGCAAAAGAGGAACGTATTTGATACTATCGAATATTAGACATATTTAAAAGGAAGTAACTTTTTAAAATCAAGAGCATCATATATATTTTTTTTGAACACCTATCTATAGAATTGCGTCGTTCCATTCGCACTATCCCATAAACCTAGTGCAGTTGTTGCACTAAAGAGAAATTTGGACAATAAAAAGCTAACGATTTGAGTAATTAAAGACTTAAACCTGGAATTGTGAACCATGTTTATCAAATGTAGCAATACAGGAATCAAGAGAATCTGAAGGGATTTATGTATACTTAAGTGCCACATTTGTCAATGAAGCAATGTCAAACCCAATTGTGAAAAACACAAACACACAAAATGCAACTGTTTCATTTGTATTTATCTATTTGTTTGTTTCAATGTCGACAAGCGACATTAATGTCCAGCTCGACAGTATTTTCATCTCTGGGAACCGTCTGGTGCTTTGAAACTTGCTGTTTAAAATATTTTAATTATATACTTCATAACCTTTAACTATTCATGAGATTAAATAAAATCAGGTATTTGCATTTAGTATTTCTGCTAATATTAATGCTATCCACGTGTGTATATATTTGTGGTGTGGGATGTCTCAACTTCTTAATTAATTTAAAAATAAATAATTGCTAAACTTATGTCTATGATAATTGATGTGTATGTTAACGTTATGTTGTTGATTTTTTTTTTAACTTTGTTCTTTATATTACTAGTTGGTGCATTTCTGATGTCTTAATTAGTAAGAAATAATAGCTTTTACTATTTGCTTAAAACAATTCAAAGTAATTATACACATTTAAAATGTTTTAAGCATGGTTTTGAATTTACTTGCATCCATTCTCTTCCCCCTTAGTTAACTGTTCCATTGTGTTTTATATAAGTGTGTTGGCGTGTATAGTTGTGTGTGTTTTCATTTATTTTCAGAGATAATTAGGTCTTGAGACACAACAAAGTAAACTCATATTTTTGCAAATGTAATTGTGTCGTCCTTTATTTGCCCAGGGTCCATTGTTGTCCAGCGCAGTATGACGTTCTGCAAAAGAGGTTTAAAGATTTAAATGAAATAAATTAAATTAATTGCGCAAGCTTAAGGCCAAAACTGCAAATGACATAGAAGTGAAATTAAGTTTTAAATAATTAGCTTATTTTAACCAAATATAGAAGTTAATTTTTACGATCCAAAAGATCATGATCGAGATGTAAAAAAAACCAATTCCCTTGTATCCTATGAATGAGATTTGGGATAGCTTCTCACATTCAACGAGTTTACACGCATTCTGCTTTTAGATTTATTTAACGGAACCTGCAGTTTAACGACGGGAAACAATTACCAGACTTATCGACTATTCGAAGTGTTCGTCAGACACTTCGAGGAGGCGCCGCTCTATAAAATGATAGGTAGCTGTAAGCGGAATTAAACCCGTGACCATGCGAACGGTTGTCGCGCCTACTAACTATCGCGCCACGGATGGTCACTTTCAAGATATATCCAATAGTACAGGGTGTTAGTGCGGAAGGTACACTACTTTGTTTTGCCGCCATTTTGGTAAACATTAGTTTTGACAGTTCATATTTGGCAGTCGTGAAGTAGAAACGTGGCAAATTTATTATGGAAAAATATTCGATAATCCAAACACATTGGATCGTTAAAACATTTTATCAAAATCAATCATCCATTACTGTGCCCATGAGAAAGTTACGTGAAATTTTTGGGAGAAACAACGTGCCAACAAGACGCACTATTTATCGTGTAGTGAATGATTTCGAAGAAAGAGGCTCTGCAGCTGATAGGGTCAAGCATGGACCACAACGCACTGCAAGATCGGCTGAAAGCATTACTGCTGCTCAAGAAAGTGTTCAAAATAATCAGTCAACCCCAATTCGACGCTGTGCTCAGGAGCTTGGAGCATAAGGATTTGCATTTGTTTCATTTAAGATTCAGTTGACACAAGAACTTCTTCCACAAGACCATTTACGCCGCCGTACATACTCATATGCCAATAGGATATTACAGCTCGCTCATGACAACCTCGATTTTCATAAAAAAATCATAATGAGTTACGAGGCACATTTTCATTTGAATGGATATGTGAATAAACAGAACAGTCGGTTCTGGGCAATGGAAAACCCTCAAATTATTCATCAATCATCTTTACGTCCATTAAAAGTGACAGTCTGGTGTGCAATTTGGTCAGAAGGAATCATTGGACCTGACTTCTTTGAAACTGAAAATGGCGTACCGGTAACTGTCAATGGGCAACGATATCGTGATATGATTGAAAACTTTTTAACGCCACACTACAGCTTTTGGCTTGATTAACATTTGGTATCAACAAGACGGTGCCACAGGATTACAATGGAATTACTGTAGGACCTCTTTCCACAACAAGTTATTTCAAGAAATGGTGATGTACATATAGATTGGCCTCCACGGTCGCCTGATTTGACTGGTCCGAACTTCTTTTTGTAGAGGTATTTTAAAAGCAAACCAGAAACGCTTGAGCAACTCAAACAAATTACTCGTGATGAAATTAATGAAATATCGCGTGAAATGTGTGAGATTGTAATGAAAAATGTGCTCAAAAGGGCTCGCATTTTTGAGGCTAACAGAGGCGTACATTTATCTGATATTGTATTATATACATAATTGTCGACATTAAATTAAACATTTATCAATATAAGAATCATTATCTTTCATTTAATCAAAAATTGTAAACAAACAAAGTAGTATACCTTCCCGACAGATACCCTGTATTAGGTTTTTGAAATAAAGCATGTAGTGTGTACAAAATTAGTGATGAAATGGAGTAAATCGCCTTCTTTAAATACAAATGCTAAAGTGGGGAAAAGTTGAAATAACTACTGATCTGTATAAATTTCATATTCTAAGCGATTTTTGAATTTGGGTTATTGCTTAATCGAGATACGATCGTAGTGCAAGCAGTTAAACCTTTATCATGTCTCTAAGAGCACTTACCCAGATAGGTTTCATGCTTTGGCATAAACTCCTGCAACTCCGATAGCAACATGGCTATATCCTGTGAATCCTTTGTAATGCTGCATAATTCTTCTTGATTGAAATCGGGTGTTATTTGTTTGCAGAGTAGAATTTGGCTGATGACATTACCAAGATTTGAAGGACCAGCTCGATTTTCTGCAAATAAAATAACAACAAAAACATTTAGAGGTTTGCGTACCAAAATGATGCGACGTTACAAAATAATTCAGTAGTGCGCTTGCACGTCAAGGTTACTTGTTCAGAAAAGATTTTTATGATAAAAATTCAGATTTTTTGTTAAACTTTAAAATTTGTGAAAGATGTTGCACCATTTAAAATCTCAAACGATTAGATATCTTTAGAAGTAATTAAAAATAATGTAAAATAATCCTATCTAGTAAAGTAAATAACTAGGGGCCTTAGGGGGCAGAGATGACGCTGTGGGATGAACCAAATGTCACGGTGCCCAAACACTTTTCAGTATATGTAGAAACATTTGGAATACTTTAAACTTGGTGTCCACATGGGTTTCCACGTGTACGTTCTGCCCAAAAAACAGCCTCGAATTGCTCAACAATAATCAAGATATTTGTTTATTTAAATTTATTGTATCACTTTCAAAGTAGACCACTTCCGAAATAATAAATTTATGTCAAATTATTAAATTATGTTTCAGGAGCTATGGACTGAGATCTATGCAACGAAAAAAGTTTGATTGAAGCAGATGTTGGAATTTTTGCACAGTGAGCCAAAATATTTATTATTATTATTATTATTCCAACGCCTCTATCCCCCCCAGATACCGCGCGAGCTGGGGTCCATTTATAGCTGAACATGACAGTGGATTCGGCCACAAGTCACTTCAGCACTGTTGTGTCCATTATTAATATTTTTTTTTCCTTGTCGCATTCTTTTCACATCTTGTCACATTTCATCATTATTCACATTCACACATTACCACAGGAATGTTCTCATTATCCTGCATGTATCAAGCACTACCGATTTACACATTTCGTGCAAGTGCCCAGATAGTCCCAACTCACTCACATGCTGAGATACGGAATTCACCACTATTCCAGTGCTTGAGATCACTATCGGTATAATCTCCACCCGTCGCA
>JAHXMU010000453.1:500641-518323 GCA_019455685.1 Philornis downsi | reverse complement strand
CATATGCTGCACAATAGAGTGTGTCAATTAGCCTTTGGTAGTCTGTAGTTATGACTTCTATCTCCGCTGGCAGTATTATCCTATTCAATATATCTATTGCCATAAAAGTGCTTTTCCTAGGCTTAAATCTACTTAATATGGGCCTAGATTCTGGATCTATACCTATGTATTTGATTTTTGCCTCGTTGTATAATGTGTAGATGGAGCAGAGTAAATTAGAGTCCCCTGACGCCTGCGACGTCGGTATATTGTTCTCTTGGTCTCCGGGTATAGTATATGTATGAGTGCTAGTGTTGATATCCGGGGTAGCTATTTGGGTTTCGATGTGCGCTGGGCTGTCCATGTTTCTGTCATCAATATGTTTTGTGTTGTTTGTCTGTGTGGTCTCGTTCAGTACTGCTTGTCGGATTTACTCTATTATTGTTGGTGGTATTAGGTTATTCCTAATAATTGCAGCTCTTCTATCAGCTAGGTTTTGGTGTGCAAGATGATGCATATTTGGGTAATCTTGGATAAAAATATTGTACATTTGCTGCCTGTAATTTGACCCTTGGGTCTGAGTGCGCGTCGCCCTGAAGTAGGTTTTTATCACGGACGTGTTCATTTCTAGCGTCCACTTTATCCTGCGCCTTGGCAGCCCTGCGTTCGTGATCCCTCCTTCGATAAGAAGGGAAGCATCTCGTGCAGGTGGGCTTCTAGCATTTACGGCCCTTTGTCTTGTTCTACGTGTTATTACATTCGCATTTGTCGCATTCATATTATCAAAACTTTCTTGCATATTCTCCATAATTTTAAAGGGTTGTTTGGGCATTGTTTTCTGTCTACCTGCCCGAAAGACTTAATACTGCAGTAGTCCAATGTGGAACAGATCTGACCAGGGTACCGCTCATTATGAGACCGTCGTGCCTGGATTTTTTTTTTAACAAGGGTCCGCGGGGTTGTCATGCCCGTCATACCAGTCCTTAGGTATGCCCCTGCGGGGCATATTATTATTATTATTATTATTATTATTATTATTATTATTGTTATTATTATTCTGAAATATATGAACTACTATTTCAGAAACTATGGACTGAGATGTATCCAACGGAAAAAGATTAATTGACGCAGGTTTTGGAATTTTTGCACAGTGGCCCAATTTTTTTTTTACTAGGGGGAAATAGAATCGGAGAATCTCAAGTTCTGAAATTTATGGACCACTGTTTCAGAAGTTATGTGCTGATATCTAGCCAATGGTATAAGTTAGATTGACGCAGATGCTAGCAGTCAGCCACAGTAAGTAAATATATCGATACATAACTTAAGTTTTAACTCATTATAACTTCGTTGTTATAATTGTTTTACATATAGAAAGTGGATGCTTACAGCCTGAAGTATTTTCTTCCATTATTGGCGTTTTGATTAAAATATATTACCCCACTTCGTAAAAAATATTACTTTTATTTATAATCTCCAAAATTAAAGCGTTAACAAAGCTCTGTTAATTCAATAACAGTTGGTTTTTGGCTTTGCTAGTTAGATTCCGAATCTATCTTCACGCACATTAAACTTATGTCAGAGGTAAATCCAATCATCAAAACATTTTCCAAACTTATTTTCTGAAAAAGATTTTTTACTTATCGTCGCAAATTCTCTGTTGTGTCTTCTATGTAGCGAAGAGCTAGTTTAAGTTTCAGAGGAAGAAAGTCAGCTGGAGCTGTATCAGGTGCATACTGTGGTTGTGCGATAATACCGGGTTATCCAATTTTCGATTTCAAAAGTACAGTTAAATAAAACGCACACGAAGCTATGATTTCGATTAAACTTTCAATTATTTTATTTTATATATTGGACTTTGCCATAATGTACGAAATATAAAGTAATTTACTTTTTGAGGTATTTTTCGGCAACCCTTTCGCACATTTCAGACGGTATCCAGGCCAAAATAGTTTGCTTACATGGCACAAAATAATAACAGAAAATTATAAAAAAAAATCTACAAATAATATTTCATCTATTCTATTTTCTTGCCCTGGTTTGGAGCTCGTTCATTGGAGGGGATTTAGTAAAAAAAGGTTGTTTCTTGCTCTTCAACAAATAACTGGCTTAGAACATTGCACTGAAAATTCGCAGAATATTATTTATTTTTCGTGATAATGTACAGAAGTGTGTACACCAATTTGTTGTAGTACTGCCAATTCAGTAATCACCTACAAGGACCATACGTTTTGGACTTCGCGACAAGCTCATCTTTAGATTCCTTTGTGACTGAATCGACGCTATTGATACATCTTCGGCTGTATATATTGGATGTCTATAATACTTCTAAGAAGATTATGCATATCCGATGTAGATGTCAACCGAAAAAGTCCGTACGGATTGAACGAACTTTTCGCAATACACAAAAATACAATGAGAATAGAGGTTTAGTTTTCTTCGCAAACTTCCTTTTTCCTAATGGCTATTTGGCACAATTGCTAAAACTGCCGTACTTTCTGTCCTGCGTAGGATTCCCATTACCCCTATATCCCTTAAAAGGTCTTTATCAGCAACCGGGCATCCTCCCTTTACCCGGAGGTCCACTGCTCGTCGCAGAACCTCCAAATCAAGAGGGATAACACCCATTAAAACATGTGGGGCACCCGTGGAAACCGGCATACAAGGCATACAAGCAAGTAATATTACCCGCTGGCATGACTGTATCAGAAGTTGTAACTACCTCATCCCACATTGACAACATATGTAGCACAGGCAACAAATAAGCCACGGTATACAACGCGAGCAGAATGCCTGCAAAGCCGCCAATCCGTTTTCAAAATGCACATCACCATGCCTACGGCACAAGTCATCTTCCTATTCGGTTCTCTAACATGAGGGACGAAATTCATCCTCTCCACTACGGTCACCACTAAGCATTTAACTTCCGTCTCGTAGCGTATGCTACTGTCAGCGTATCTAACAGCAGGGCATCTGCTAGCAGAACGGTTATGTTGCAGCAACATTGCTACAATTTTGTCTGCAGAGACAAAGTAATTTTCATGATTTTATGTATAGCCGCCGGGATATACAGAAGGATATCGCTTGCAACAGTATTCAATTGGACGGAATTATATAGCAAAGCTTTTCGCTTATAATAGAAGATCGGCTTTGGAATATAATGTGAAGAGCCCAATGACAGGAGCACCAATAACTAGTAACGAAGTAGAATACACAGTAAATAAAAAGGCAACAGGTCGAGACGAAATTCCCTTATGAATTTGTGAAACTAATAGATGGCAATAACATACAAATTCTGGTCAAACTTTTCCACCACATATACGCCCTTATCTAAAAGACTGGCTCAAATAAACATTCATCGCCATGTCGAAGAAAAATAATGCAAAGAAATGAAGTAAATACAACCTAATTGGCCTGATGAGCCATGCGTTAAAAATATTTCTAAAAATTATTTACAAAAAAAAACATACCGAATGCCAGGCTTCTATGGAAGAACTGTAGTTTGGGTTCAAGGAAGGTATGGGTACACGAAAAGTGTTATATTATGCCCAAGCACCAATTTAGAATCGATTACGAGAATGCTTTCGACAATTAATGGAAAATCTAACCTCCAATGGAACACATGAGGAGGAAATATGCTGTAGTGAAAGCCCATATCGGAATCAATCGGCACGAATTGAAGTCAGTGGAGAAGAAAGTGAAGAAATTTCCACCTAAAGAGAAATCAGACATGGGTGCATATTATCCGCATTATTATTCAACATTCATTTTGAAAAAGTATTCCAAACTCTTGAAGGAGAAAATATCGGAACAAAAGTTAATGGGAAATTCATCAATAATATAAAATACGCAAACGATACCACTCTAATGGCATGTAAACACAAGAAACGTTGACCAGTCACAACATCAACGTACATTTTATAAAATTTTATATTTGGTTTGTTCTATTATATGAAATAGAAGCTTGGACAGACAAAATTTCGGAAGAAAGAAGCCTTCGAAATGTGAATATTCCAAAGAGTATTGACAAAGACGAATGTCAACCGGGAACTAATCTTTATAATAAAATCGAGAAACAATAAAAAAAGAATATTAAAAGGAGTCCTTAAAAAAAATTAAGGAAGATGTGATAGAGGTAGAAGAGTAACATCGTGGATAAAAAACGCCCAGGACTGGACAGGATGCACTTATAAATTTGCATTTAAACAATTGAAAATAAATTTTGCATGTGAAGAGATTTTGGTTTAAATTTGATTTTTTGTTAAAAATATCGCAAGTTTGAAATAAGCTGTAGTAGATTAAGCTTTAAACTTGTCTAAATTTTGTTGTTTTTCAGGACAATACAAGGATGTTGCACATTCCTAAACAACTTTTCTGCAATTTGGTAAAAAATGGTGACACTTTTACCTTAAATTGTTGCTAATCCTATTTTTCATAAATATTGAGTTAGGACTTCCATTCTGCCATGTTTAACATACAGGAAACATTGAAGTTGTTTTTAGTTTAGGTAAAATGTTATTACAATAACATTTAACAATTTAATAATTCGGACTTCCACTTACTTTACTGTTAACAAAAAAACTGTTAATACTCAGAGGAAAAAAATTAAAAAAACTATCTAAATCGCTTATCTCAGGAGCCTTACGGGATAACCGACACATGTAAACATGTTTTATTGCACATTTTTTCAAAGGTTAAATAATGATGTAGTCGAATTAGAAACGGGATTTTGGCAGCGCAATAAAAAATTGTCAATCCTGAGCTTACTTTAAATCCCTCTGTTTGGCTCACCAGCGCTTAGTAAACGTTTGTATGAAATTTCTCCAAAATCGGTCAAACTATTAGGAGGCGGCATAACGTTTTCCTATTCTTTCCTCATTTATACAGACTGTCCTCCGGTAATCTCGGTTGCAGCCGGTTTTGTTCGTTTTTGCACATAAAGAAATTTTAAAAAAATTTACAAACAATCTCTTACTGTGATAATTAAATGATCAGCCTAATGGTATGATTCCAGATTTAGCCGCTTGTTTGGCGGCGTCATGTACAACAAGTCAATATATAGGTATGGCCCTATTATAATTTCTTAGAATCAGCCATTTATTCTACGCGATGATACCATTTTAGTTATTTTCTTCCTTTCTTAGTTTCATGGTTTGGGCTGCAATCATCTCTTTTAGGCAAAGGCAATCCTTTGGTCCACAACTTTTTATGCTTTAATCCCTAAATACATAAATTTGAACAAATTCTTTTTCCTTGCAATGATAGGTGAAATTGGATAATTCTAGCTTCATTTGCTTCATCTCAGTCTCTGTGCTCTAAAAATTTGGGTTTGCAAAAATTAATTCTTAGTATGCGTCTGCGTTGTATTGGCGACTGTCTCAATTTCATAACCACAGCATCGTCTGCTTGAAAGGTCAGTCAATTCATCAATCACTCATCTTGATACCATTTTCCTCCTCAGACACTGCAGTAAGAATTTTGTTATCAAGCCTTTATTACTTGTACATTGTTCTATCACAAATTTAATAATCTGCGTGAAATTGTCTTACTGATTGCTTTCAGTTATTTTATTTTTTCATAATTCCAATAATATCAGTGTGCGCTGCTGGAACTATGTTGTAAAAGAATTGAAAACGCGTTATACACTTTCATAATGTGAAACTTTTCTTATTATTGTATTATATATTTGATGAAGTAAAGTGGAATATAACACAACAGAATTAGTTCTTAGAAAAAATGTTCATAATTTCCAATAGAAATCTATAATAAATACAATTCATAACATTTGTTGCCCCTGGCGCATATGAGTGTACTCAACAGTCAGCGATTGTTACGCAGTAGCATCAATAACTAGAGAAAAACCCTCGTTGTTGCACAATCTCAAGTAGAACCTCAGAAGCATCAGTTGTGGAATGTTTCAACATCATCCTCTTGATATTTTTAATGCGATCAAGAGTATTATGCTGTTAAAACAAAACTTTTCTTTACGTTTTTTTAGATTATTTCCATTCTTTTTTTTTTTATTTTCAAATCTTCTTTCAGTCCGTTGTTGTACACAATTGCGGCACAGTGGTGCGCCTACCGAATGTGCCTAAATTCCAATAAAGTTCAGGCTGATTAAACAAAATGCTAAGTTTTAAATAAAATTTTACTGCGACGAGAATAGTGGCTTATGAAAGCGATAAAGCCAGGATGAATCATTTGAATCGGGTCTTTATGAAAACAGGATGCGAAATGGTTGATTTTAAATAGGATTGATACTAGTGAACACCAAATTCGAATAGAAACTGAGACTTGATATGGTCCATTCCCAACAGGGCTACTAAGCAATCCAATTAAAGAAAACTGTGGACACAATATATCATTCACTTCTAATAAAAATCGTATTCGTAATCGTGTCAGGAAGAAATAAAAACAAATTTCAACTGTCCATTTGTTTGGGGGATGTACCAAAAATAGTGCGATATGACACAATTTCTCAGGGTTATTATATAAACTTTGATAAATCCCAAATCACATACAGCGCTGCCAAATCTTGCCGCTCCTTTTATATCTCGAAATTGACAGAAAACGCAACTTTACTAGTAATGGCTGACCAAAAAATATTCCATACAAATGTAGAAACTAAACTAAGTTCTTTCGCATGTATTCAAATTCGACCTCTTTTCCATAATTTCATCACCTAAACGCAGCAAAAAATTAGCATAATATTCGCGGTTGATGGTTTTTCCTTCCGCAAGAAAATTAATAAAAATAATCCAATGCGCATCACAAATAAACAAAGGCACTGACCTCGCCTGCAGTTTGAACCGTCTTCGCCTTCTTTGGACACAATTATCCCATTTCAGTCTACTGCTTAGACTGTTCCTTTGTCTTAGGTGTGAAGTGGTGCACCCATGTCCCATCCAGGGTTATAAATCGATGCAAAAATTCGGCTTTATTGCAGTGAAACATCGCCAAACGCTCTACTGTAACATTTTCACGATGCTGTTGCTCTATTGAAAGCAAGCGCGGCACCCATCTTGTGCGCTTTCTCATCTTCAAATCTTCGGTCAATATACGGTGTATAGCACTTTTTGAAATGTCTATTAATGCTTATCAAATGCTTGCTAACGCAACTTCAGCCGACCATCATCCAATGTCATTTTGTGGATTTTCTTAACCGTGCCTGATGTGAACTACTCAACTGGTAAACCACAACGGGTTTCGTCTTAGCAGCTCGTACAACCTCATTTGAACTCTGCTATCCACTCCCCGGAGTAGAATCTAGCTTGGCTTTAATATTCGTTGGGCTGGGACCTTTCAAGTGAAAATGTTAAATTACATAACGATGACCAATTTTTCCATGTTTACAAATTTCACTGAGATCGTTTACTTTTGATGGCCCAAATAAAAATACTAAACAAAGCGTCGCCTTGAAACTTAAAATATATATTTTATAAGGTTGCCACTTTTCACCAAAATAATTTTTTTCAAACTAACCCAATGTGTAGAGATGGTGAAAATATTAAGTCGTGCCAATTTTTAAGAAGTTTAATAAAGGTTTACGGTAGTTGTCGTGGTCATCAGCCAGACAGGTAGACGGGCCTCGCCCAATCGATTTAAAAAGTCATGAAACATATTTTGTCGAAAGACAATTGATACTTTAGATACTTTTGGGTGTTAAATTTTTTGCACTACAAAATTATATATATGTATTCATTCCTTGGGGCGAGAATACTCGTACAACTAACATAAAATGAAAAAAGCAAACAATTGAAAAAGTACTGCATAATACTACATGACAAACAGTCAAAAAAAAAAAAAATATATATATATATATAAATAAATAAATAAATAAAAAAAAAAAATAAAAACGGCAGAGAATTTATTATTTCGCAATGCCTTTTATTGAAATATTTGGGTAGTGTTGCCATTTATAAACTTGCCATCAAGTTAACGATACATCTGAATGCCACACAAAACAACTTTAGTGTGTGTCAGATATAGCAGACCATTGAAGAACTGAATTAGCTATAGGTATGCATGACATGAGCAATTCATTGATGTTCAAATTTATATGTGTTTGTTAAGGTAAGTTTTTCCGAAATCTTAGCTACAAACGCGTACTTATCCGATTCAACATTAGGAACACCACAATATTGGGAGAATTTAAATTAAATACTCTAGCTCCAAAAAAATATAATATACGAAAAATATAATATACACCAGTGAAAATTTGCGTGATCGTTTGGACGATAAATTGTTTTCCACATTTAGTTTTATTTATGAAATCGTTTTTACCATTTAGAGTAATTTGCGAACTTAGCACCAAACTCATTATTTCTTTTCTCGCTGCTTGTTATGTCTTTCCGCCGGTAGTTTTTAATCCAAAAATATCAAAGCTCTACGACTTTCTTAATGTAATACTCGCGCTGATTTTAATTTAATAATATGCATACACCAGAATATCACATTTTATATGATGCTCAACGTGATGCGTATTTGTGCAATTCACTGTGCGCCATTTGAGTACAAGTACAACGTTGATGATGATTGTACATTTTAAATTGTTGCCACAAGCTATAATTGCTTCATCATCCTTTCACTCATGAAATCACGCACAGTGCCACGAACCTTTTAGAGCACACATGTGCACACACGTATTTTTGTCACTCTACATTAGGATGGATGACCTTTGTATGCGAAGTTTCCAAAAATTTTGCTGTCATCCCTCCGATTTGGTACAGAAGGGTATAAATAATGTATTTTAAAATGTTTATTATGTTTAAATAAAAGTTTAAATTACAAAGCTGAAGTTCTTACATTACAATATGACACTACAGTTGTTATATCATTAGCAAATTTAATACAAATTTTTTTACGACGCAACATATCTCGGAAATGGACAAATCATGAAATTGGCTTCATAGAGCGATGGCATCCATATGGCATCAAAAAAAATTTTATTTTAAATCATTCGTTCGCGAATTATAATTACATTATCCAGTGACAGTCTCCTTACAAATTTGCAAACTGATGAAGAAGATATACTCGTATTAACACGATATTCAAAATTGCATTCCGACGCAACTTAACTCGGAAATGGAGCTGCAAATCATAAAAAAAACACAATCCATAATCTTCATAGGGGTCTTCACCAAGTCATCCATATGACCTCAACATATTATTTTTAATAATTATTGATTTGCGAGTTTGGGAATTACAGTCACATTCTCCACTTTGTGAGAGTCCCCTTACAAATTTGTAAGGTATTTACTTATATTACAATTTCAACATTTTTTCTTATGTTAGCGTTTTTTTTTTGTAAAATTTCATTGTGTTCATGACTGGACGCTCCATTTTCGAGTTACAGACAATTCTATATTTTAGCAAATTTTTAAAAAAACCGATTTTTTTATATTTTTGGGCACAATATTAAGGCTAATATTTTGTCCAACCACCAATGTGCTACCCATGGATTACCCATGAGTTACACCTATAGCTCTGAGTGATGAGTGAAACTGGCCATTGCTCATGAGAAATGTGTAGCTGCCGTGGGTAATTACACACGACACACAGTGAGGGTAAACGAAAAACAAAACGGGAAAATAAAGAGTGATTTTTTAATCGTAGTTTTTTTAAAAATCGAATAAAACACTAAAATTTGCATCATATATTAACATTTTTATTGGAATCGATAAACTGGTTTTTGCCATTTAATTTTTAAAGATAATTTCATGTAAATGTTGCCCGCGGCTCCGTCTCAAAATGTCCATTCGGAAGGTCCAATTCTTCCTCACTTTTTCGAGCATTTCGGCCTGTCTTCCACGAATAACGTGTGTTATGTTACCCTGTAAGGCTTCAATAGTGTTTGCCTTGTCCACATAGATTAATGTTTTGACATAACCCTACAAGAAATAATCAAGAGGCATTAAATCGCAAGATCTTGGGGGCACACTCACAGGGCCAAATCGGGAGATAAGCTGCTCACCAAATTCATCACTCAACACATCCATTGTTTCACGAGCAGTGTGGCATGTTGCACCGTCCTGATGAAACCACATGTCAACCAAGTTCAACTCAGTCAACTGTAACGGTAACGTTTCTTCCACGATCGACTTTGAAGAAAAATGGGCCGATGATGCCACCAGCCCATAAACCACACCGGAATGCATCGGTAGTCCATGTATGGAATGTGGCTGTTCATCACTCCAGATGCGACAGTTTTGCTTGTTTACCTATCCGTTCAGCAAGAAATGAGTCTCATCGCAGAACACAATTTCTTGATGAAACAGCGGATTTTCATTAATCTTTCGTAAGGCCCATTCACCAAAAATTAGACGTTGCGGTAGGTCATTCGGCTTCAATTCTTGCGTGAGTTGGATTTTATAGGCCTTTAAACCCAAATCGACATGTAAAATTTTCCTTGTGGTTGAGTAACATATGCAAAATCGCTGTGAATGGCGACAAATTGACATTTCACGATTGTCATTAACACTGGTCGCTACGGCTGCAATATTTTCTTCGGTACGCACTCTACGCATGCGAGTCGATGGTTTTATGTCCAACAAAGCAAGTTTGGTGCTAAATTTGGATACAACAGCACGAATTGTTAATTCAGCAAGTCGATTATGACGACCATAAAATGGTCGTATCAAACGATGCACATTTGGTGCAGAGCACGAATTTTAATAATAAATTTCAACGATTTGAAATCGTTGCTCGTTTGTTAGTCTTTCCATAATGAAATGGCAGAGTATACTGTACATTTTTCACTTTGACAGATGACGTTTGGACGCCATTACCAACCAGTGCTGCCAACCTGAAAAGCTTAAATCTCAAAAAATCACCCTATGTTAAGCCACTCCTTAATTGTTTGATATTGATGAAATTCCGTACAAATTTGGCAAATTTTTATTGTGTTGCCAAAACTATGTTTATGAACTGATTTTTACCTCTTCGGTTAGCTCCTGAAAAAATTTTCAAAAAAAACAGAAAATATGTTTACATCTCTCGATTATCTCTTATAGCTGGAACATATGCGATGTAGAAAATATTTTTTTTCTCCGACCTTTTACAGTTTTTTTGCCAATTGTAAAACAAAAGAAGTTCGATTTGTTTCGGAAAACATGTTTCGAAAGGCAATAAAAAGAAGAAAGGTAGTGTAAAAGAAATCACTTCAATAACTTTTATATGTTAAAATTGGCAGAAATCTCAATTTAATATTTTTGAAAAGTAGCGATTTTTTATAATTATTCTTTCACCGATTGAGCAAAAAGTTATTCAGGAATGTACAACAGATTTGTATTATTCTGAAAAATAACAAAATATAGAAAACTTTAAAGCTTAATCCGCCTTCCTAGACGTTATTACAGTTTAGTCCAAATATGTGATATTTTTGAACGAAATATTAACTTTAACTCAAAATCGCACAAGTAAACTAAAGCACAATAAAAATTTGTCAAACATGGGGTACAGCACACTTTGTGTAGAGCTAGCTGTACCTGAAGTAGTGAGTCTCCGAACGTAACCTCCCCATAATTTAAAAACGCCTGTGTGAAGTTCCATCAAAATTGGTGAAATCATTCCTGTGCGACGGTGGGTAGCAATTCATTTTCCCTGCAATGTGTAGATGTCAGTTATCCATGAGTAGTGAGTTGTATTCGTACTCGTGGATCCACCATCTTTGGTAGTGCGCACATTCCTTATGGGAAATAAATGAGTCGTAAGGTTTGCGTCAGCTATCAAATTTCAACAAATTTCTTCTCACAAATGAGACATGGGAGAGTTTTTCACTTACGCATACTACTTTTTGACTCACTCAGCGGGATCTACAGTTTAACAACATTTCCGAAAGTCACAGTTTGAGAAGCATCTACAAGATTTATTGATTTGACTAGACTACTCGAAGTGTTTGTCAGAGGCATCCTGGTGACCGGCGCTTAAATAATGATATGTGGCTGTATGCGGGGTTGAACCCGGTATCATGCGAGCGGTAATCACGTGTGCTAAACTTCGCGCCACGGTTGGTTGACAGACAAATACACAAACAAAATACTATTGCTTTAGAAAGTTATGAAGCACACAGAATTGGGTCAAGCTAGATGACTTTAGGAAATTGGAGGACTTCCAAACTGTGGCTAAAGGAGAGGAAGCCACTACTTTAAGCAATATGCGTGGAAAAAAAACAAATATTAGGTCAAATATTGCTAAAAATTACTAACGAACATTTATTTAAACTTCGAATATGAATCGGAACCAAACTTCCAATTCTGATTAATGGTAGAAACAAACACTCATTGCATACACAGATTTGTTTTTCACTTTAAGGAAACTATATTAATTTAGATTCTTTATAAATACGTATTAATGCAGATATTTTGATTTGAGAACTCGAAATGAAAATGTAGTATTATGCAGATGCGCTTTTCAGTTCTAATCAAAACTAAAACCCGATACACCTGGAACCGATGCAGAAGTAAAATGTTGGGAGCAACCTACTTATGTTTTACAATTGTAAAGAATATTAAAAAATGTTATTTGGTGTTAAATTATGTGAAACACTTTTGTACCACATTTAAATTATATGTTCCCTCTTCAAAAGAAAATGGTAGATGCCTTAAACATATTTTGTTTGTATGAAAGTTAAAACTGTTCTCGATGGAAACCGTAGGAGTTCTTAGGCCATCAAAAAAACCTAATGTTTGAATGTGGTAGATTTTCGAGACTCTACTTATTCTTTTTCTTAGTTAGCAACTAGAATAGACATCCTTCTCTATTATACGCCGCTCTTAGGAAATAATTCCAAGCGCTTCGATCTTCTGCTCTCCTTCTTTAATTCGTCACACTAAGTTTCGACAGTACTTCAAAAGCCTGATCCTTCCAATATAGTCCTATTTCTATTCTGTCCTATTCTGTAATTAAGTCCTAGCACTATTCTGAGCCGTCCATCGAGTTCGTTGTTTAAAACTTTTCGTGCTGGAGCACTTGGGTACATCCGCACAACATAATCCAACTACTGCAATCGCCATGTCCATGTCGTCATATCTGCTCATTGTTCATTCAACGCCGATACTCTCCGTTAACGATGATGAATCTATATAATTTCCGGAGTATTGATTCATTCGCTTGTGTCATAACCCAAGTAAAATCAACGTCTCGTACAGTTGGGTATTTGTTTCTCAAAAAAGGGCTTTATCGTTGAATCGCAAAACTTTCCTCTCCATATCAACATTGTTTTCTTTGTTTACGACGAATAGATGCACATGAATTCATCAACTACTCACAAATTGTAGTTGTCAACTTTCACACAGCGTCCCAAGCGAACAGACTCTTTATTCGTTCAAACAAATAACTTTGTTTTTGCTGGCTCCTTCTCAATGCTTGAGAACGCTGCAGTATCACCCCGCAGTTTTCGGCCTATAATGTCTATGTAGTCCGCAAACGGGAGTAACATGTAACATTTGTTAAAGATGGTACCATTAACTGCAGCTTTGCTCATAATCATCTGCTACGATTTTTGCCTATTTTTACTTAAAACTTCATGTCAGTTAGCGTCATTCCACAAAGACGTATAAACTTCGCGGGAATTCCAAACTCCAAACATGTGGCATTTGTTAAACATGGTACCAGTCGTATTAACTGCAGGTTTACTCATAATGATCTCCTACGACTTTTGTCTATCTTTACTGAAAACTTCGTGCCAGTTAGCGTCATCCTACAAAGACATAAACATAAGCTTCGCGAGAATTCCATACTCGGACATGGCCTCATAGAGTTTTTGCGTATAGGATTACCGGAAGCAACTTTATAATCGAGGAAAATATATTACGTATCGATATGGTTTGCTTTAGTGTGAATATCTGGCTAGTAGTTGATTTGACAGTTCTAAAACCACACTGATAACGCCCAATCAGGTCAGCTAGAATTGGCTCGGACTTAACTACTATCCCTGTATTTTTCTGTATTCTCATTCTCCCTCTCTTTCCACAACCGTTTCTTTCAACTAAAAAGTTAGTGTGCTTTTCTTCTCTTCTTCTTACAGTGTTCCCTAACAGCATGCGTTACAATCGGCTGCAGCGTCTCCCTGTATGCAGCACCATTTTCCTCAGACACTATGTGGCATTCTTCATCGTTCTAGGTTTATCTGAGAGCGGTTTCTCATACCCAAGTACGGTATTTATGGCTGTTGTCGCAGAATGCGCAATATATTGCGTAAGGGACATGGTAATCATTGGCGTTTAGTTGTAGTAGTTGATAGAGTTTGGTGGAGTAGGCTGTGGCTATCTCGGGGGTATGCAGCTTAGCGACGTATGAGTATAGCTTACTTTGCGCCTTGTTGAGTACATTTTTCGCTCTGGTCAGTCTCGCAAAACGGAGTACTCCACTAAAACCTCTAAAAACGAGCTGAAAGTGTACATTATATTGGGAAATGTCCAATTTTTCACATATTTCACAATTTTTTCACATATTACTGAAAGTTTCTAGCTTCCTTAACTCGGTTAACTCGGAATTTCCCAAACTTTAACAAACAGTTTAACACAATTTAAATACTCGTATTTGGCATATTAATTTCGAAATTGTATTTTCAAAGTATCCTACCATAATACTCCCGTCCTTTTGTATATCCCATAATTCAACTATCTATGCGATACCTACTGTAAATATTTGCTTTATGTTTAGTTGTTTTAACAACAAAAACCAGTAGCAGTAAAAAAATAGATGACTACGATGACAAAGATAAAGGAAGGAAACGAGTTTAATACGGCCAAGAAAGGAAAAACAAAAGTATAAAACTGAAAGTGCAGATTGCAGATGTGAACTTACCATAATATCCTGACATGTCCATTGGCACCACTTGTATAAGACGATAGCTCTTCACTAATTCGCGTAAAAACAATTGAGCCATATAAAACAACAATACGAGATGGGGATTGTCAGTTAGAACGCCATCGGCAGTGGCACTACAATGACAGTAGCGACAACAACGATAGTGGATATATCAAACCAGCACCAGCACCAGCAACAACATCCATTCAGCCGTAGCAACGATAATAATTGTAGCAGCAGCAAGGACAATGATGAAAGTGTACACGAAGAGAATGAAAAGAAAAAGAGCAGAAAATACCAGCAGTGTTTAGTTTAGAAATGCTTCAACAATATTTTTTCTGCAGTACAATCTCAAAATCTATGTAGCCAGAACACCACCACCACAGGACCACTAGAAGAGTAATAAAAAGTGGTACTTCGTCGAAAGCTATAAATTATTTGTGGTGCACTCTACGAAGATACGTTGATTGAGGGGCGGACGTGGTCAGTATAAATTGCGGATGATACGAATGATGTGGAAATTGTAGTGGTTACGTGTAAATGTTTTTGATATCTTTCTATATACCTTATATACATAAAATCAATTATTTATACTATAACATATTAGAAGTCTAATGCAAAGTGTATATGCTAATTACTAATAGGAAAGTTTACCTTTAAGTAATTTTCTCATAAACAAAGTTGTAAAATAGTGATCTTCCCTCGGATGATTCCGCGGAAAGTTAAATGTTACGGCAAGGAAATACCAATTAAGCTGCAGTTGACAGATAAAAACTCCCGAATTTTGAGAAAAATTCCTTTCCAATACGGTGATGACTCTTGTTACACATGTATTCTTCAAAAATACAAAATATGATTTGATAGGCAACAGCCTTTTGGTGAACTACGTTCTGAGGGTAAAAATGGAATGCACTGCCACACCTCTTTTGTTGTGCTGAAATCAGCTAAATTTGGAGCACATCATATTGTTCTTCCACACAAATCTGTTTCTTTAACCGTTGTCCCAAATTCGTAAGCTGTCGTTCCTTAGATTCTTGTCTGTTGTATTTTACTACAATTCTTGGTCAAATTTGGAAAAACTACCGCCTCTTGTGGTAACTCTCATACAAATAACCTTTAGCTAATTTAATACAAATATTCATACCCATTATTCAATCCCACTAAGTCTTCTATAAACACAAAATAGAATATTTGTATGTTTGCATAATATATTTGTGTCTCTGTTCCTAATAAGCGTCTAAAACAATGGAAGGATTATCATCAAGAAATTACATGTTTAAATATTTTGAGCGCCTATATCAAATGAACAGTTAGAGATAAATAAAGAAATTTAGTACTTATAGAGCCGGCATTAAAGTAGATATGATAGAGCAAAAAAATTTGATATGTTCTGACCCTTTTTGAGATTCCCTTATGGTCGTGTATTATATTAGAAAAGGTGAGTGACATCGGCCACACAATTAAAAAACTTTGGCGGCCTTATATCATGATAGGTCTGTACTATATCCCTTTCGAAAAATTCGTTATATCGGCCAATGTCATAAGAATTAAATAGTAGGCCGCTATTAACTACAAAATTTTCATATGTTCTATTACGTTATTATCGAAAGAAGGGAAGCAACACCGGCACTTAACTATAGACTTTTAATGGTCATATCTCATGAACTATTGGAGCTACATATGATACTAACAAAGAAAGGAACGTTCGAATAAGAAGCCAGCGAGTCAACATCCTCTTAAAAAAATCATCATTATGGCGGCCTAAGTTCTACACCATTTCCAATTGAAATTCGAAAAATTCCAATTGAAATTTAAAAGACATCAATTGAATATCAAAATTTCCATTTGAAATTCAAAAAAATATCAATTGTAAACCAAAATTGCCATTTGAAACTCAAGAGACATCAAGTGAAAATCAAAATTTTCATTTGAAATTCGAAAGATATCAATTGGAATTCAAAAGACGTCAATTGAAATTCAAAAGACATCAATTATAATTCGAAACACATCAGTCGAAATTCAAAACTCATCAATTGAAATTCAAAACTCATCAATTGAAATTCAAAATACATCAATTTAAATTTAAAACACATCAATTGAAATTCAAAACACATCATTGAAATTCGAAACACATCAATTGATATTCGAAACACATCAATTGATATTCCAAATTCGCCATTTGAAATGCCAAAAAAACATAGGTTTAATTCGACCATAGTATGCTCTACACCTTAACGTGTACAATGGGTAATTTAATTGTAATGGTAACATAAAGGTAATTGGATAGTTGCATTGAAAACACACCAACAAAATGGTTAATACATACACATCGTTGGCGGTAAGTAACCTACACTAATTAAGGCTGTGAAAATAATAAGCTATACAACATTCAAGTACTTTCCACCAAATGGCATTGACTTTGGAAGATATTCCAGTTGGTACATAATTAACTTCTGTCAAACCGATAGCTTTTATACCACATATAAATAGAAACAATGTTGAATAATATGTAAATTCCATTTTTAATATTAACATTTACTATATTATTATAATCTTATCTTATAATACATTTGTAACTTCTTATTTTTTAGTAGTAAAATATGTTCGTCTATAATTTTTTTTATTGAATTTTCCAGATTGAGCGCATCTTTTTGAAGAAGCTATATGGAAGAAGCTATTGAAGAAGCTATTTAAATCTATAATAGGTGGCTTATAAGCACTCTCACAAAAGTCCATCAGTATTGAATAGAGTGTATTGCGGTCAAAACTACCAATTATTTTTCGAATTTCAATTGACGTGTTTTGAATTTCAATTGATGTGTTTTAAATTTCAATTGATGTCTTTTGAATTTCAACTGATGAGTTTTGAATTTCAATTGATGAGTTTCGAATTTC
>JAHXMU010000453.1:352698-495641 GCA_019455685.1 Philornis downsi | reverse complement strand
CTTTAAGGAACGAGAGATGTTGATTGTAATGTGAAAATAAGAAGTTTGAAGAAAATCAAGTGGTGTAGTAGTTATAGCGATTATTTTTAATTGAACTATTAGTGAGACTTCATTACAATTGGTAATTTTAATGTAATCATCTACAGTTGATATAAAACTATTACCTTTGATTGTAGTAATAGCAATTAGTTGCACAAAATTGTAATGAAATCGTCAATCAATTAGGTCTAATAACAAAATGGTCCCATGTTTGATTTATCTTATAAATAACAAAAATGACACTGAATTTTGATACATCAATCAATTTCGGGGGACTTTGGAAATGTAGTCGATTTTTCTCAGACCTAATTTTAACATTTGCTCGATATGCCTAAAATTCGAATGCTTTTGGCTTGATGTGTATAATCATACCAGTTAAATTTGATGATTTTTAGGGTAAATAAAGGGTGTCCCAACAAGAACGCAAGATTTAAATTTGGCGCCATTTAAAGTGTTATTGTTTGACATTTGAACAATTGTTACTGTTTGCTAGTAGAAAGCACGTAGTTAATAAAAAAGGAGCGCCACACGAATCAACAACGCATTTTCATTGTGAAATTGTGGTACCAAAATGGTGAAAGTTTTGGGGCTACAGTTCGCAAATTGCGTTCTATTTGGGGTCACAATAATGCTCCAAAAGAGTCAACTGTAAAGTGATTAATGGATAAATTTGCCAAAACTAGGTCTGTTAGTGATGTAAAGATAACAACGCGCCTTCGACCAGCTCGATCGACCGAAAATGTCCCAGCTGTACGTGATGATGTCGCTCAAACTCCATTCACCTCAATTCGACACCGAGCTCAGCAAATTGGTGTCTCCAAATTCACTATGCAGCGAATTTTGACCAAAGATTTGCATCTTCATGCATACAAAGTTCAATTGACTCAGGAACTGAAGCCAGCTGACCACGGACAGCGAAGGGAGTTCATTAATTGGGTATTGGAGAGACAACATGAAAATGCTGATTTTGCCAATAAAATCATCTTCAGTGACGAGGCCCATTTCCATTTTGATGGCTTCGTCAATTGGCAGAATTGTCGCATTTGGGGTGAGGAAAATCATCGAGTGATTCACGAGAAGCAACTGCATCCTCAACGTGTCACTGTGTGGTGTGAATTTTGGGCTGGATGAATCATTGAACATTTTTTTAAGAAAATGAGGCATGTCAAGTGAATGGTGTTCGGTATCGTGAAATGATAACCAGTTTTTTCGTGCCTAGCATTGAAGAAATGAATGTGGAAGGCATGTGGTTTCAACAAGTCGGCGCCACGTGTCATACAGCCAGAGAAACAATTCAATTGCTGCATCTGTCATTACCCGGTCGTGTTATTTCGCATTTTGGAGGTCAGAATTGTCCGCCTAGATTGTGCGATTTAACACCATTAGACTTTTTCTTCGGGGTTTTTTGAAGTCGATGGTTTACGCGAATAAGACGACGATGACTCAAGTCTTAAAAGAGGAAGTTGGACGCTGCAGTAATAAATTACCATAGCATTTATGCAAAACGGTCATTGAAAGTTTCATTAAAAGATCGCGTGTGTGCCTGCAAAGTCGCGGCGGCCATCTGCCCGATGTGTTGTTCCATAAATAACCTCATTCTGTCTACTTTACGATATAATAAAGTTTGACGATTTTTTTAATATATTTGTTTTATTTAAAATTTAAATCTTGCGTTATTGTTGCGACACCCTTTAGAAACATTTTTTTTGTTGATTTTTACCAAGCGTTATGCAGCACTGCTACTGCAGCTTATTAATGAGGGATTCCAGAGAAGACATTGAATTTCGGTACATCGGTTCATTTGCATAAGACGTGCCTGAAGGTTTAGTCCAATTTGAGACATTTACAAAATATTGGAAAACGTAAGTTTTTAGAAAGTTTGATAAAGTTTGACGTAGCTCAATCAAAACAAGAAATTATCAGTTGGCAAAGAGATGGTTATACCGAAGCTAAAATGCTCCTCATACATCATTTGAGAACATTTCCACTGTGTGCTTATTCAGAAAGTACAAGCTTTATGTGCAACTGTATCAAAAATGAGGGTTTTTTTTATCAAAGCACACTGGTGAAACGAAGTCCTTCGTGCAAGAAAATAACTGCATTATTAGGTTTCAAAATATTTCAAACTAAAATGCAAAATATTGCACAAAGATTTATTGAAACACTGCAGAGAATCTGTCGAAGAAATAAAAAATGTAGAAAATACACGGTTGCACAAAATTTACCAAACCGTTTCCCCAAGGTAATGTCTAACAATGAAAGTAGACATCATTGGCGTATCCCTTCTGGTATCTACCATACAAATTGCTCGATTTTCAGATTTTCAATCGTTTCTCTGTAATTTCTACCAGGTAAATTGCAGTAGCCTAAATTGATGTTTAATACATAAATTTATATTTCTCTGTAAGCCTTGAGAAAAAATTACCAGGTAACCGTGGCTCTTCTAGTACCTTCCGTGAAAATTATAAATTTAATTCATATATTCTTAGCTTCACATCTTTCTATCAGTCCTACTAAATTCAGTCAAATTTTGCACACATAATGCGTTTGGTGAAGTAGGTTATAGAAATGAAAATTTAGGGCACTGCCGCATTTCATGTGGTACCTCCCATACAAATTGGCCGATTTATCAAAATTTGCTTTTTCTGCTGCAATCCCTAAATCGTGGACTGCAGTAACTTAATCTCCGCACTAAATCCAGTACAATATAGCAGCTATCAGGCATTTAGTCAGCTTAGCAAAACGAATGAAAATTGCAGAATATGTTGTAGAGAATATGGCGATTCAACACTTCCATTCTGGCAACCCCCATACATTTCCATTGCCGCAAAATGATGTTGTTGTGAAGGTACATATTTGCAGATACCTAAAATTTGAGAAAATTTGCTACCATTCAAATGACCGATTAGTCCACGTATTGTTAGGTTCATATATTCTATTCTGTTTCACTGAATTTAGCGAAAATTATTTAGCGAAATTTATTATATTATGTAGCACTCATGCAAATTGGGCAATTCAGGAAAAATGAATAATTTCTTTATGATTTCTAAGCAGAAAACTTCACTGAGCAATAATTTAGATTTTTTTTTCATTGCGTAATAAATCTTAGAAATATTTTATAGGCAAACGATTTATCACAGCTCTTTTGGCGCCCCGTACTTTTGTGAATCAATGCAAAATGATTTAACTTAGTCCACCACACTGAAATTTCTATGCTGGATTTCTTAATAATATTAGTTCCATTCACATGCAATTGCAGAAGCCGAAATTCTCTGTAGTCTTTGTGTTAATTAATGGCGTTTTGACTATTCGAAAAATATTCTTGTAATTTTGAGAACGGTGGAAGAACTAACCTTAATCTGCACAGCCAAATTTCAAATTTCGAAATAAGTATAAATACTCGTAAATGTCAAACAGTTCCTTTCTGAACCTCAGATAGACAAGTGAATAAATACAACGACACGAAATAATCCCCAAACGAAAAAAAAATTAAATTACGCACAAAAAAATTTCACCTTTTTTTTCATAATGAAATAATCGCCAACTTAAGCCAAGCCAAATAAAATTTGTTTAGGGAACATTTAATTTTATTTGTTTTCGGAAATTATTTCATTTAATTTGGGTGTTATTTCACTTTGTCAAACCTAAATTTTCGTAAATTTGCAAAATTTGGAATCGCGACGGTTGAGTAAAACTATTTATTGACGTAACTCCAAGGAAATTTCTGAATGGAATGTCATGCTCTTAGTTTTCACGAAGATCAACAAAAACGTTCAAAACGTAAACAAATAATGAAACAAGTCAAAAATGAAGAAACTGCAAATGAGCGGACGGCGGTTTGTAGTATAGAAAAGAATCCAATTACAGAGTGTCCGTCGGGAGGGTATATTACTTTGCCTGTTTATAATTTTTGATTAAATGAAAGAGAATTGATCTTATATTGATAAATGTTTTATTTAATGTTGGAAATTATGCATAGAATACAATATCAGAGAAATGTCCGCCTCTGTTAGCCTCACAAATGCGAGCTTTTTTGAGCACATTTTTCATTCCCTTCTCACACATTTCACGCGGTATTTCATTAATTTCATCACAAATATTTTGTTTGAGTTGCTCAAGCGTTTCCAGTTTGTTTGCATAACTTGCAAACTTTTTGTGGAAAGAGGTCTCGCAGTAATTCAATTGTAATCCTGGCTGTATGGGATGTGGCACCGTCTTGTTGATACCACATGTTAACCAAAGCATGCAGTTGTGGCGTTAAAAAGTTTTCAATCATGTCACGATATCGCTCCCCATTGACAGTTACCGTTACGCCGTTTTCAGTTTCAAAGAAGTCAGGTCCAATGATTCCTCCTGACCAAATTGCACACCAGACAGTCACTTTTAATGGATGCAAAGGTGACTGATGAATAATTATAGGGGTTTCCACTGTCCGGAACCGACTATTCTGTTTATTCATATATCCATTCAAATGAAAATGTGCCTTTTTCATGAAAATCGGGGTTGTCATGGGCAAACTGTAATATTCTATTGGCATATGTACAGCGGCGTAAATGGTCTTAGGGAAGAAGCTCTTGTGTCAACTGAATCTTAAATGGAAACAAATGTAAATCTTTGTGCAAAATTGTGGCCAAAGTTGTTCTTGGAAGACCAAGCTCCTGAGCGCGGCATCAAATTGAGGTTGATGGATTGTTTTGAACACTTTCTTGAGCAGCAGTAACGTTTTCAGCCGATCTTGCGGTACGTTGAGGTCCATGCTTGGTCCTATCAGCTACGGAGCCTCTTTCTTCGAAATCATTCACTACACGATAAATAGTGCATCTTATTGGCTCGTTGTTTCTCCCAAAAATTTCACGTAACTTTCTCATGGTCCCCGTAATGGATGACTGATTTTGATAAACTGTTTTACCAATTAAAACACGTTGGTTTATCGAATATTTTTCCATAGTAAACTTGTCACATCTCTACTTCACGACTGCCAAATATGAACTCTCAAGCTGAATGGTTACCAAAATGGCGGCAAAACAAAGTAGTATACCTTTCCGGCGGACACCCGTATAAGTTCTAGAAAGTTTATCTGATGAATGGCAATTGTTTGATCCATATGATTAATACGAGGGGTTAAAATAAGCTTAAGATTAGGGCAAATTGTGTGAAAAGTAGGCATTCTTTAGGAGAATAGAACGCTTTGAGCGATATCAGACAGTTATTTAGAAGTACTTTTTCTTTGTTTGATACATAAATATTTATACAGTCGAGCAATGTAATACAGGGTGGCGTACTAATTGCGCTACTATCAACTGTCAATGGGGACCGTTAGTTAAATATGTTGAAGGAGTTTTTTCTCAGAACTGCGCCGACGATGTATCCATTTCAACAGCTTTTGTTTCCAACAAGATGTCCGGACGGGTTATGGCGGAAATTGATATCCAGAAATTCCGCATTCCGCTGTCTCCCAATGTCACCTGACCTGACTGCACCACACTTTTTTGAAAGGATTATGTCAAGCGAGAGGTGTGCAAAATGAAACCAAATAATTCGACTGAATTCAAACAGTTTATTAAAAAAATAAATGAAATACATTGATTAAATAAAAACACTTATTTGGATTTCTTATTGTAGTACAATTGGTGTGCCACCCTGTATGACAAAAATTTATATATTTTCTCAGTTAGGATGAAGAAACGCGATTTATTGTACCAAATTTTTGAAAATTTATCAAAATATTTCAGTTGTGCAAACACGTATTTTTTTGCACCAAGTTTTTTAATTTTTTTTTTTTGCGATATTTTAGTTGGACAACTTCCAAAATTCAAAAATTTAATTCTCCAGATACTGTCCATTTGTTGGAATATTTAAATTCATATACATTAAGTTCATTTTATAATAAACATAAAAAAAAAATAATAATACAAACTTTTGATAAAAATTAATATGGATATTATATTAGGTTTATTATTTTATTATGTTATTATTTTATTATTATATTATTTTATTATGTTATTATTTTTATTTATTTTTTTATTTATTTATTTATTTTTTTGAGTTTGGTAATTTTATTTCCATTTTGATAATTACCTCAATTTGACATATAGTCTAAAGTTTGGGTTTATTTCAATTTATGTTTGCAGATTATTTCGTTATATTTGGGTGTAATTAATTGTATATCTCGTGATTTATTTCATTTTATTTGGGTATTATTTCATTGGGAATTACTTCATTTCTCTTTCGGGTGTTATTTTATTTGAGGCCTGCTTTGTTTTGACAATAAATTTATTGACTACGATGTTCAGCGCCTGTGTAACTCCCATGCAGAAGTTAACGGACCAGCTGTTATTATGTACAATATCAAATGTTCGAATGCCTGAGGGAAGGATGTCACAACGTTGTGGAATTTTCAGTATAAATAACTTTAAGATATTCCAATGAATATTCATGTTGTATGACACTCGTACATTACACTGAAAATCGACAACTTTCATACCGCAATAGAATTGACCACATAATCATATCTAACCTTTCCAACGTGTAATAAATTTAGATCCTCGGATGCCGTTTCCATATGAGCACCAAAATTCGTAGTTTCAACATCCCAGCATTAAGTAGTGAAGAATGCTTTTATTAAATAAGAAAAAAAATCATTTTATTTTATTATGCTGTGTTTTAGTTTAATTAGTGGAATATTGTGGTTTGCACAAATATTTGCTGTTTGTGACATGTTGTTGTTGCTATGTAAATATGTAAGTATGTAAATACCTCACGTCCTATACAGCGATATGTGCACAACTACAGCGGTTTGCATTAATGACATTAACATAATAAGTTTGCATTTTTCTAACAATTATGAATAAATAAAATATATAAATATGTAATAGCACAAACAAAGTTTAAGTATTAAATTCGAAGGCTTAATATGGCAACGTGGGTGAAATATAAAATAAGGTCAAATGATATTTTATTAAAGCGATTATATGTAGCGGATATTACTTTGGTACGATATTTCGTTGTCGGGGGTTTATCAAATTTCGTTTAATTTTTGAAAAAGTGCTTACAAATCTATATAACAAAATTTTTTCCCTGTTTGTTAAATGTAAAATTATGTTTAACGTAACTAGAATGGAGTTCTCGATTCCACCACATTTTCATGCTCTCCCAAACATTAATTTTCTTAAGGAAAAAAATAATGCTATAGAAAATATCGGTTTGAAAGTTTCCTAAGTGTAATTCTGTAAATTAATCGCGAAAATTGCCATAACTTTTTAAGGACTGTAATAAATAGAGAGAAAGTATAAAGCATCAAAAGAGTAAAAGAAAACATTCCAGTTTACTTTAGATTTACATACTGAATCATATAATATTGCAAGAAATGTGAGGTATTTTTGAAAAAAACCAGTATAGGAATTTCACTCAGATGAATTGCCTTATACAGGGCTATCCATTTAGTTGTTATAAAACCGCCGTTCTGGCAAGACTGTCAGCTGTTAAATACCCGTCATTTATTTAGTCAAAAGTTCACCATTTACAAATATGGATCGTTTAACAACCGAAGAAAGCTTATATTTTAACTATTTCAATGCGTTTTCCGGCTGCTAAACGATATATATTTACCCAAATTCTAGCAGCTTTGCGGCTAAACGGTTAAAAATTATATATAAAGGCAAAAATCTAAAATACGAGGCGTGTTAAAAAAAGGTGAATTTTGAAACTGCGAGAGCTTCTTACATTCGACTTTCAATTATTATTAATATTTTTTTTCTTTGTGTTGGTACACTCATATACATATAGCATGTTTAGTTTGTTTGTGAGAAGCGCAAATAAGATAAGTGTTTTGCGCGTTCGGCAATTTTTTGCCCTCGAAAAAAATGGATCAAAGAAGTTGCATCAAATTATGAGTAAAAAAATTGAATTAAGTGCTCAAAAACATTTGAAATGTTGACAATGGTATACGGTGAGAGCACTCTGAGCCAAAAAAATGTTTACAAGTGGTACAAACTTTTTACGGAAGATCGAGCAGATGTGAATGACAACGCTCGCTCTGGACGCCCCAGCACATCAACAACCGATGAAAATGTTGAGAAAGTGAAAAAAATTGTTACGGATAATCGTTGAATCATAATTAGAGAAGTTGCTGAGGATGTCGGCATATCTACTGGCTCATGCCATACAATATTTTCGGAAATTTTAGGCATGAAGCGTGTGGCAGCGAAGTTCGTTGCAAAATTGCTGAATTTTGACAAAAAACAACATCACATGAGCGTCACTCAGGAATTGTTAAATGACGTCAACGATGATCCAGATTTGATTAAAAGGGTCATGACTGGTGACAAGTCATGGGTATATGGTTTTGGCATCGTCCCAATGGAAAAGTCCAGGAGAGCCCAGACAAAAAAAAAGCACGCCAAGTTCGATCAAATGTCAAGGTTTTGCTCACTGTTTTCTTTGATTGCCATGGCGTAGTAGAGTTCACCACAAGGTCGTTCAGTAAATAAGGAGTAATACCTTGAAGTTATGCGCCGTTTGGGTGAAGCAATGCGAAAAAAACGCCCGGAATTGTGAACAATTTCATGGCTTTTGCGTTATGATAATTTGATTTCGCCAGAAACAACACTGTTACCACGCATAAGCCAAAGTATTCACAAGATTTGGCCCCCTGTGACTTTTTCTTGTTCCCAAGATTGAAGAGACCCATGAGAGGACGGCGTTTTGCGACGATTGAGGAGATAAAAACCGAATCGCTGAGAGAACTCAAGAACATACCAAAAAGTGCATATCAGAACTGCTTCAGCGATTGGAAAAAACGCTGGCATAAGTGTATTATATCAGAGAGGGACTGCTTTGAAGGACATAAAATAGAAATTGATGAATAAATAAATATTTTTTGAGAAAAATGAAAATTCACTTTAGTTTTTCAACACACATCGTATGCAATACATGATTTTTGCTCAGTTTGAGGCTCTATAAGAGTACTTAAAGTGACATGACCGTGTTCAAAATCCAAGCGCGCATTGAAATACATTTTAAGTTCTAATAGGGTGTAAAATTGTCCATATTCGCAAGTTACTTTAAATTAAGGTCAAGTAAATGCTATCTTTATGGAGCTTTTGAATTCAAAATTATGAACAAAAATTAAATTTTGATCCAATCCGCAAGTTTGAATGTGAGGAATACCAGAGTGATGAAACCACTGTGCGCGGAATTGCGTGAACAGTTCGATAGTGATGAAGAAAATGATAAATTAGTGTTTTGGGTTATTTGTAAAGGCATTTTACTGTTCCACCACTCTAATTGTATTATGCGATGCAAAATATTAAGATTGACAAAATATTATATGAATTGGGTATACCAGTGCTAAGTTATGAGTCTATTTGTCAAACTTGACATCTTGTACGGAAGTACGGGAAAGTCGAAGAGCTCGTTTAACTAATTCCCCAAGTTGGACTGTAGGATAAAAGCGCATCAGGGTTCCATGCCAGATATGATGGGGAAAAATACATCAGAATATCTATCTAGGTTCATAAAAATGTAGTGATACAAAAACATTAACTGATACAAAATTGTATATTTTTTCAAATCGAATGTAAGTTTAGTACTGTAAAAACAACTTTTGTCAAATTTGCCATTTTGTACAGGAAGTACTACAATTCCAAACCACCATGTGTTTGGTCAAATTAAATTTACGAAAATTTTATATATGAAAAACTCAATGTATTTTTTGTAGCTCTTACTTCGTAGTCTTCAGCAACCTACATTTTCGTTCATTGCATTAATGTATGGTATACTGCAAAATTTGATAAAAAAAACAACCCTTCATTATATTGCATACTTATGACCCATCCAACCGATATATTCTTAGTTTCAAGCAGCAGTAAATGCAGTCAAATTTGGTACAAGTCATGCGTTCGATAAATTTAGTTCTGAAAAGGAAAATGTTCATTTGTGTACTTCCCTTCTCCCTGCAAATTCTTATGTTAAGGTTGCAGTAATTTAATTTTCTTTCAATAACATTTGTTAAAATGAAAAAAGAAAAAATCTACTGGTTAATCCCACTATTTTCGATGCCTCCTATACTAATCCTTATATCCCTGTATTCGTATCTGTTATTCAGTTGTACTAAATGCAGTATTATGGGTTAATTCTGAATATTTATTGATAAAAATTTAGCAATTTACCATAATCTTTCACATAACATTATATTGTGTCTAAGCACACTTCTGCACCAATGTAGAAGGAAGACACATTGTGGCCGTTATTTAAATAAGTTGAAGGAGTTTTTCAACAGCGTTTGGTGCAACTTTACACACAGCCGGTTATGGCGGAGCTACAATAAAAATTCCTTAACGAATTAATATCCAGAAATTCTGCTTTCCGCTGGCTTTCAAGGCCTCCTCACTTGACTGCATCAGACTTTTTTATGGGGACATGTCAAGCAAGATGTGTACAAAACGAAACCAAGGAATTTCACTGAATTGAAGCGGTCCATTAAGACAATAATTGAGGCAATCCCGACTTCCAATAAATAAATGCGAAAATGAGCGTGTAGATCATTTAGAAATTAATAAAATAAAATTGAATTTTCTATACAATAAAAAAAATGAAATACATTGATTAATAAACTTATTTAAATTTCTTTTTGTAGTGAAATTGGTGCGCGACCCTGTATATGTAAGTCAGTTCACCTGATTGAAATTCATAAGGTGAAAGCAACACATATCGGTCTTTGAGAGACGCAGAAAGATAACACTCTAATTTGTGCACATTTATAAGGTATCAGCCTTATTGTAGGCATGGTTATTGAGTAATAACAAAAAAAAAAAAAATTAATTTTCCCCTGGTACAATTATATAAATTAATATATAGGTATAATTTAAGTTAAATTCTTACTTATCTAACGATGAGTCGGTAGATTATCCACGCCACTTGCGTATCGCAATTCTCGAAAGTGGATATGTAAGATTCAGCACAGCTGAAATGAAATGGACTTTGCGCCTGTCCATTCGTTATAGTTGCACTTTTTACACGCAAAATTCTTATATTGGGTTTTATCCTGGCGTAAAATTCAATAACTTTTCCAGTATGTATTTTGCAATTTATTATTAGAATTGCATTATGTCAATCCACAGCCCCAAATATTATTCAGCGTTCGTGGTAAATGACGAGAAATTCTATATACCCACTTCCAAAGTAGTTTCGTGCCAAATCTTAATTAGCTTTTTAAGCACAAACACAAATTTGTAGGTTACTTCCTATTTGAACAAATTGTTTTGTTATTTTAACCACCTGTAGCTTTTGATTCGCAATCACCTCAAAGCTTTGCATACCTCAAGGCACACCAATTGCTTGAGGTTCTAATTACTTGGAGCTCTTGAAGTTCGCTAAACCAAAATATGATTGAACAAACCACGTCGCCTGTTTTCTAGTCTGGCTCTTGCGTTTATGAATGTAATTGATGGAGATTTTTAGTTATTTTTTCCTTCTTATGGCTTCGTAATAAGAAATATGAGCACAATGTTAAAAACTATGTTTACTTTTATGAATACATCGGATTGCTGCCAAATTCAGTTATTCACTTATTTAAAAGCTTTAACCTTAAACATTTTAACTATTAATGTATTTCACTTCTCTGTTATAAAATAAATATCATGTTAATATTCCCTCTGCTGCGGAGTTGTTGACCCTTTACGTGGAGCCCACAAACCTTGAACGGATAACGCACAAAATAAATATCTTGGGGTCATTAAAAATAAAATTAAATGTATTCCCACCGTTGCGCCTAAGCTGTTACTTACTTTTTCACTTGAGGCATTAGAATTTGTTCTGTGTGTTTGAATGCCTCAACGCAGGTGCGTCGTAATTTCCGAATTTTTTCTCGTAACTCTGGACAGTCTTTGGATTGACCCACATGGATTAGCAGATCACGAAATAATGCCACATGGCTATTTATTTCCACAATTAACTGAAACGATAATAAAACACGCAACTGTTTGTAATGAAATAAATCTATCGAATTTGTAAGTAGGAAAAGCAAATGGTTTAAATCAAACTAATTAAAGAGACTGCGTTTGATCCTCACTGCTTGCGACGAATGGATTAGAGCTAAAAATATGAATCTGGTTCAACCAATGACGCAGCGGTAGATGAATACTAATGAAGTGTCTACGAACAAGGTAAATTTAAAACGCCGAGAATGTATTATACAGGGTGTCCGCCGGGAAATATACTACTTTGTTTGTTTATAATTTTTGATTAAATTAAAGAGAATGGATCTTATATTGACAAATGTTTTATTTAATGTCGGCAATTATGTATGGAATACAATATCAGAATGCGAGCCCTTTTAAGCACATTTTTCATTCCATTCTCACACATTTCACGCGGTATTTCATTAATTTCATCACGAATATTTTGTTTGTGCTTCTGGTTTGTTCCCTTTGAGATATCCACACCAACAGAAGTCCGCAGCAGTCAAATCAGGCGACAGTGGAGGCCAATCCACATCACCGTTTCTTCAAATAACTTGTTGTGGAAAGAGGCCTCGCAGTAATTCCATTGTAATCCTGGCTGTATGCGATGTGACACCGTCTTGTTGATACCACATGTTAATCAAGCCCAAAGCATGCAGTAGTGGCGTTAAAAAGTTTTCAATCATATCACGATATCGCTCCCCATTGACAGATACCGTTACGCGTTTTCAGTTTCAAAGAAGTCCAATGAAGTCCTCCTGACCAAATTGCACACCAGACTATCACTTTTAATGGATGCAAAGGTGACTGATGAATAACTTGAGTAGTTTCCATTGCGCAGAACCGAGTATTCTGTGTATTCACATATCCATTCAAATGAAAACCTGCCTTGTCACTCATTATGATTTTTTCATGAAAATCGGGGTTGTCATGGGCGAACTGTAACATCCTATTGGCATGTGTACGGAGGCGTAAACGGTCTTGTGAAAGAAACTTTTGTGTCAACTGAATCTAAAAGGGAAACAAATGCAAAATTGTGCCCAAAATTGTTCTTTGAAGACCAAGCTTCTGAGCACGGCGTCGAATTGAGGTTGATGGATTGTTTTTGAACACTTTCTTGAGCAGCAGTAATGTTTTCAGCCGATCTTGCATTACGTTGTGGTCCATGGTTGGGCCTATCAGTTACAGGCCCTCTTTCTTCGAAATCATTCATTACACGATAAATAGTGCGTCTTGTTGGCACGTTGTTTCTAACAAAAAAATAGATGATTGATTTTGATAAAATGTTTTAACGATTAAAACACGTTGGATTATCGAATATTTTTCCATAAAAATTTGTCACGTCTCTACTTCACGACTGCCAAATATGAACTGTCAAGACTAATGTTTACCAAAATGGCGGCAAAACAAACTGGTGTACCTTCCCGACTGACACCCCGTATATATATATCCCTTGTTCGGTCGAAATATATGTTAAATATATATGAATTGGAAAGAATTCAGTTCAAAGTAAAAACCATCAAATACTCTTTTATAAATCGAGACTTACATCGGCATCAGTATTTCGGTCGATTTAAAATTCCCAAAAACATTTCTCAGTTTGAAAGTTGTATAATGCAAACGACACGTACATTATCATTGTAATGATAATTGTAACGGGTTATATATTTTTCGGTTTCAAATGTAAATAAAACACACATAAAACTATGATTTCGATGAAATTTTTATTTCATTATAATGCTTAGACCTGGCCATTATGTACGAAATGCAATGTCATCTAAACGGCCGCTTCCGCATAGATTGCAGTAGTGGATTTTTTCGTGGTAGTTTTCGTCCATTTTTTCGCATACTTCGGGCGGTATTTCGGCAACTACTTGAGGAATGTTGGCTTTCAAATGCTCCAATTTTTGGGATTATCCGCGTAAATACGGTCCTTGATGTAGACCACAAAAAAAGTATAACGGCGTCAAATTGCATGATCTTTGTGTCCCCAAAATGTGAATTTCACATTTCACGCTTTTTTGAAACTTCTAATGCAATAAAGCCAAAATCGGTCGTGTTGTGTGGCTCGTGGCACCGCTTTGAAGAAACCATATATCGTCCAGTTCATAATCTTCACTTGCAGGTCGCAAAAGTCGATTATCTTACAGTCACAGCGCTCTGAGTTGACTGTAACCGTTCCTCCAGCGTCATTTTCGCAAAAAAATAACACCATAATGCGCATCAAACCGTCACTTTTTCTGCATGCAATCACTTTTGGGTTCTTCAAGCCTTATACTCCATAATTTGCTCGATGATGAAACCAACGAGTGAGAAATCATCGCTGAAGGAAATTTTGTTCGAAAAATCTGCATTGAAAACCTGGTGCTGCAGCACCAAATCAGCATATCTACGGCGTTGTGAATGGTTAGCCGTCTTCAATCGTAGTAAGTTAAATGTAAGTTTAACTCTATATGTGCGAATCCAAATGCAAAATACGCCGTAATGAGCTGTAAGATATGTAAAGTTGTTGAGAACGCCATGGAATCGACAAATTTGCGGCAGTGCGTACATTGTCCCAGTCTCTTTAAATTTCCTTGTTATCTTGCCAATTCCTTGCGCAGTAGATCGAACAATAATCACCCCGTAATTCAGGAAAGGTACCCACATTTAAATCACCACTTTTGTAATAAGTTTTACATTTTTTCACGCGTTCTTTGGTTGTAAAACGATCCATATTCGTAAATAGCAAACCATTTGCCAGGCATAAAGCGAAACACAGAGAAGGAAACTTGACAATGAAATCACAGAAAAAGATGGAACACTCTAATATTGACGATCTCAGCTATAGTTTTCAGCATCGTTATTTAAGGATATGAAGTCTATAAGTCTAAAACTAGAATATACGTGTAAGTTCTCTAAATGTGAGAAACTCTTCAACATCCCATTTAAGGGACGCCAATGACTTTTCTGTTTTTTTTTTCTTATACTTAAAAGTTCGAAGTCTCTACAAAGAAAGTTTCGTTATTCCACTGATAGATGTGCCAAGTTATGCAAAGCTGATATTTCCATCCATCCGTATTACTTTTCAGAAAATCCGATTACGGGAATGTAAATGCTTTTTATGGGTATTGAAATTTTAATCTAATTATTAGGTGAGCAACTAAGTTCCCGGTTTTTTTTTAATGCAACTTTATTACGAAAACATGTATACGAGTACAAATGATTCATTGAAAGTATTGCCCATCGCTAGCTTCTACTTTTTCCTATCTTTCTGGCAAAGCTAGAATTCCGTCACGGTAAAAATTTGCATCTTTTGAGGCTATCCACGAATTTAGCCATTCCTCGTTGTCATTATATGAGTGGAACTGCTGGTCAGCCAGAACTGGAACTGCTGTCATCGAACGGAACAAGCGGTAATCGGACGGCGGAATTTCTGGATAATATGGCGGACGGGATAAGACTTCCCATTTCAGCGTTTCCAGGTAGGTTTTAACGGGCTCGGTCACGTGAGGTCGAGCGTTGTTATGCTGAAGAATCAGTTTTTCTTGCCTTCCGCGTATTGTAGGCATTTCTCACCCAGAGCTCGGCTCAATCGCAATAATTGAAGTCGATACCGATATAGTGATGGTTTCGCTTTGTTTCAGCAGCTCGTAATAAATAACAAAAAGGAAATCACTATTGTGTCGGGGCGGTATGTTTAGATCAAATAGGTTTCATACCTTCTTATGGCCGCCTGCCTGGTTGATAGACAAGATAAATGTAGCAAATCTTTATTAAATATCCTAAAATATGCACAGTTCAATATTATGTTGAAATACCCTTCTATTACCTACAAAAAAATTTAACGAATTCCCGGAATTAAATGTTTTCCTTGTAATTTCATTCTGTTACCTTATAATGCTTGACAAAAATTTGAAAAAAAATCGACAAATATCCCAATTATCTTTATGTATTCTTAGGTTCAGTTGCAATAAATTCAATAAAATTTGACAAACTTTAGTCAACTATGTTGTATTGCTTAATAATGCTTGATAGCTTTTGAGAAATATTGATCAAGTCTGACTGTATCTTTTCTGCCACGCAAATAACCGATTACCTTGGCTTGTATCTTGCAATCAGATATACTAATTTCAGTCAAAATTGACACATCGCACACGAATACGTTTGATAAACTTATTTTCGATAGGTAAATTTGTAGGTGTTCTCGCTTTTTATCCTTTATCTCCATTGCAAAATGGCCGATTTACCGGAAATCGATATTGTCTCTTTGTAATCTATATGTAGTTTGTCGACTACACAAATTTAAATGCTTTTTCATTGAACTGCTTTACAATGTTTGGTAAAATGCAAAAAAAAAAAAAAAAGTCGGCCTTTTATAACGCTTGTTCGGATAGCTTCCATATATTACCTAGCTTAAAACATACGTTCCCAGTTGCATATATTTTCAATCACTTTCATTAAATCCTATGGCATTCATATAAATTTAACAATTATGTAAAAAATTATCGTTTCTCTACAAAAAATTGTCAGCAAGTCATATTTTTAATTCTTCTAGTATATGTTCTGTCGAGCTTTTAATAAGAACATGATGATTTACCACGCTCAATCTGTCACCAGCACACTTTACCTCTAACGCCAAAGGACATTGGGCGAAGATATGGTTGTGAACTTTTGTTGGAGACCGCTTCCTACAACCTACTGTGGGATCTATGCCATGCCTGATAACGCATTTCCTCTCACATTATCACGCAATGGTAATACATAATTGTGTTCATTTCCTCCTTCACAACATAATAATATCATCAACTTCTTTATCTCATTTTCTTCATTGTCATTTTTCATTGCTATTCATCTACATTAAATTGCTTGCCTACTATTTAGCGAAACATATGATAGACATTATAAATACAAATTAACGTTCATTTTATGTATGTTTGTATAGGCTGAAAGTATAGACAAATGAGACTGAAATAAAATGGAAAAATAACAACATTAATTGCCATTTTATGTTTATATTTTTATTCGTAACAGGATGCAGAGTGAAGAAAATTACGGCCATAACACCATTTAAACGCATGCCAGTAGAAGACACCATATAAAAAGTCAGAACGTTTAATGATAAAACTCACATAAACACAAACAGCTGTCAGCTTGAATGCTTTATGGTCGAAACGACCGAAACATTTAGGAGGTTTTTGCCACATTTATTACCATACCACACAAACTGGCAAATGATAGATCGACCTGCATGTGGTTTTCCCCATATTTTGTAATATATGCATTTTAGAGGTCTAGAAAACAATTTAATTCATAGTAATTTGGGAGGAGTCCTGATAGAAATGACTAGGACGTAGAAGCTTTTACATATATGTAGATGTAGGAAAATTGGAAAAAAATCTGATGGTATGTAATGGGCCACTCAGCGGATGCGAATTATTTGATACATAAACCTCTAATGAATGCAATGTCTTAAGTGTTCAAAAAACAATTGGGAGTCGTAATCAGTAGAGACATTGCAATCAGCTAAGCTGACATAAAAATGCCCTCTCCCAACGTTGTTTTGCTTTGCTGTAGAAGTGTGTAAAATACTAGAAGATGAGTTGTAAATCGATGGATTCTTCTCAAAATACGACATGTTCTGAATTAATGCGCAATGCCGCATTTAGTAAAATTGAATGACAATCATAAATTCAGGAGTATGAGGTGTGTTCAAAAAATAAGGCCAATTTTCAAATTTTGCGGGCTACGTATATTCGACTTTCGATTATTATTATTTTTTTTATATTGGTACAGTCGTCTCGAAGACATGTGGACGGTTTTATCCGTATAGCATGTTTAGTTTGTTTGTGAAAGGCATAAATAAGACAACTGTTTTGCGTGTTCGGCGATTCGGTTTTTATCTCCTCAATCATCACAAACCGCCGTCCTTTCATGGGTCTCTCCAATCTCAGGAACAGGAAAAATTTGCAGGGCGCCAAACCTGGTGAATACGGTGGCTGAGGCATGATAACGGTGTTATTTTTGGCCAAATAATCTCACACAAGCAAACATGAGTGAGCAGATGCGTTATCATGATGCAAAAGCCATGAATTTTTTTCCACAATTCCGAGCGTTTTTTCGTATTGCTTCACGCAAACGGCTCGTATCTCCAAGTAGTACTTCTTATTTACGGTATAGCCTTGTGGTAAGAACTCTTGATGCACTAGGCCATGGTAATCGAAAAAAACAGTGAATAAAACCTTGACATTTGATCGAACTCGGCTTGTTTTTTTTTTGTCTTGGCTTTCCTGGACACTTCTATTGGGGCGATTGGGCTTTGGTTCGATGTCGTAACCATAACCATAACCGTAACCTTAACCATATACCCATGATGCATCAGCAGTTATGATTTTTTTAAGTAAATATTGATAATCGTTGACGTCATTCAACAATTCCTGAGCGATGCTCATGTGGCGTTGTTTTTAGTCAAAATTCAGCAATTTTGGAACGAACTTCGCTGCCACAGGCTTCATGCCCAAAATTTCCGAAAAGATTGCATGACATGAGCCAACCAATATGCCGATACCCTCAGCAACTTCTCTAATTGTGATTCGACGATTACCCATAACAATTTTCTTCACTTTCTCAACATTTTCGTCGGTTGTTGATGTGCTGGGGCGTCCAGAGCGGGTGTCGTCATTCACATCTTCTTGCCCTTCTGTGAAAAATCTTGTACCACTTGTACACCTTTTTTTGACTCAGAATACTCTCAACGTATGCCATTGTCAACATTTCAAGTGTTTTTGAGCACTTAATTCCCTTTTTGTACACAAAATTTGATGCAACTTCTGTGATCCATTTTTTTCGGTAGCAGAAAATCGCCGAACACGCAAAAAAAACACTTGTCTTTCTGTCTTATTTATGCCTCTCACGACAAACACAGCTATATGGATAAAATCGTCAACATATCTTCGAGACGAGTGTACCAACATAAGAAAAAGAATAATAATCCAAAGTCGAATGTACATAGCCCGCAAAATTTGAAAATTCGCCATATTTTTTGAACATACCTCGTATATGGCTTTAATTATGTAATTTGTATTGGGAGTAGCAGACACGGCGGAGTTTTGCGGTCAATTAAACGAGATTGACACAAATTTAAGTTACTGCGAAAAATTAAACCTTAAATCTGGGGAAAAATTAAATCTAAACCGGTCAATTTGTATGAGAGATACCCGAATGGGCATAATACTGCGGTCCATTTGCGTTTTCAATACTAACGCATGATGTCTGCAAAATTTGGCTGAATTCAATACAATTCCTTGAAAGATATTAAGCTAGGAATATACGGATTAAATCGGTCATTAATATAGGAGGCTACACAAGGGGCGCGGTTACCTGGTAGATACTATAAAGCACTATAATGAACAAAATTTAGGTCGTTGCAATCTAGAGTTATAGGGGGAAAGTTGATTTTTGCAAAATGAAGTTTATGTAGGAGGCAACAGAAGGGATTTCGGTCTATTTTCACTCTCAGAAATTCTCTCGGCAAATCTTTAATGCGGAAACAAAGTTGATAAAATGCAACCGGAACGTAGTAATATATGGGTTAAATCGGACATTTATATGGGAAGTACCAAAAACAGATGTGTTTAACCAAGTTAAGATTGTTCACATTTTACTGAGAATATTAGATCAAAATTTTATAAATTATAAAATTTTGGGTTTGTCACAATCTGTGAATTAAGACTTACAGGGAACAGTTTCCAATGCGTTGTAATCGCCATATATCTTTGTGAAATCTTTTAAAAATTTGCATAACTTAATATTTTGGGCTATATCTTAAATGAGCTATATCGGTGCATCTCTTCTAGTACCTCCCTTACAATCTGTGTGGGTATTTTCATCCAGTACTTTATTTTATAATTCCCTACAACGTTGAAAAAAAATCGATGGAGTAACCATGTCGCCCCTGGTACGTCCCATACAAATGATCAAATTATCGACATTTGATTTTCCACTATTATCCATAATTCGTATCCCGAAGTCACTTAAATTACACTCAATTATATTGCTTTTTAATGCCAGGTAAAATGTGAAAAAATCGGCGGAATAACCACATCCTCTCTTGTACTTCCCATACAAACTACTTTATCTCACATATTTATACTTAGATTCATATATCTCATACAATTCCACCGTACTCAGTATAGTTGAGTTCGCATCAGGCATTTAATACTGCGAATGAAGTAGATTGCACTGACTCACCAAAAGATCGGTGTTCCTTCTACATTTTCCAAGCGAAAGTCTTGAGAAAGTTGCAATTTCGTTTCTTTTATTGTGCATTAATGCAGAATACTTTTGCAACGATACAAAACCACAGAAGTATATGTAAGTCAGTTTACCTGACTGAAATTCATGTACCGGTTACCATGTCAAATGATATACAGGTATACCTTCATATCTTCGAGTACCATTTTTATAGAATATTCAGTTTATCATAACCCAACTTCCAATGAGGGCATAAAGACAAAACAATTTTAAAGGTTTATTGCATCAACTGGCATCTCCCTTTTGTCAACAGAATCATTCGCTGCCAACAGGAAATAAAATCATTTATTTTATACACAAAATTTGAAACAACGGTATGATGGTTTTAAGTTTAGGTCGTAAAATATGAGTCTCATAAAACCAGCAACTAATTTCAAGGTCAAGGTGAATGATGTCCTCGAATTTTTCATTTAGCTATAGCAAAGCATGAAATGTTTTTGAGAAATTGAAAGCAGTAGTGGGTTCATGAGAGACATACATTATATATTCGTTTCTATATTCTTGATTATGCTGAGTCCAAACAAACAAATTCACGATAAACTGCCACATGGGGCACACCTAGGCGAAGTGAACGAGATACTTAAATGCTGTTATGTAGCTCTCGAGAAGGATAATTAAAGAGTTTGGTGAGGAAATTTTTGGAAGACGATTATAATATAAAATTTGAATTGAGTTTACGAAATTTTCAAAAACGTGTGAAGATTTCAATATATAACGTAGGAGAAACCATAATAGAGAAAATGAAGTCCTTGTATGCTCTGTATAGTAATCAAAGAAAATAATAAAAAGCTCGGCTTGGAAGCTAATAGACCATAACGATTTTAAAAATGGAATTGTATAGAATTTAATTGAATTGAATTTGGAAGATTTTGAGCAGAGGCGAATAACGCCCTTAAATATCACTTGGTTAATGTTTTTCTATCTGCCGCTAAGCATGTCAATTATTCATTGGAATTATGTGTTTGGGCGATGCTGGACGTGAAATTCATGTCCAGAAGCACTAGTTTTCAAGAATTTTGCACGAAATATTGTGATAAAACTTGTACTAAAATTTTAGAAAGACTAATTGACATGTGAAGACCCTCATTTTATTAAAACAATGATCATGAATATTTATTAATTTATTTGCTATCAGTTTAGGTAATGGGAAGCTTACAATAACACTACCATGTTCAAAAACAGGATAGACCTAACAAAACATTATTCAAACTGTAATGCTGGAAGTACTACGAGATGCAAGGAAAATGACTCTAAATTCACAAAATGTGTTATACTCTTTAAAATATTAAGACGGTCATAAGTTTGATTCAATCCAACACGTGATTTTTGAATTATTAGAAAACAATTAACAATTTAATTAAACATAAATGCAATTGACATTTAGGGTGATTTTTTAAGATTTAAGTTTTTTAGGTTGGCAGCATTGGTTGGTGATGGCGTCCAAGCGTCATCTGTCAAAGTGAAAAGTGTACAGTATACTCTGCCATTTCATTATGGAAAGACTAACAAACAAATCGTTGGAATTTATTATCAAAATTCGGGCTCTATGACAAATGTGCATCGTTTGATATGACTATTTTATGGTCTTCATAATCGACCTGCTGAATCAACAATTTGTGCTGTTATCTCTAAATTTCGCACCAAATTTACTTTGTTGAACATAAACCCATCGATTCGCTTGCGAAGAGTGCGTACCGAAGAAAATATTGCAGCTGTAGCGCGTAGTGTTAATGACGATCTTGAAATGTCAATTCGTCGCCGTTCTCAGCGATTGGGCATGAAGTATTTTTTTTTTTTTTGGTTTTTGCCCCAATTGGCTGAGTTGAACTTGGCTGAGATGTAGTTTCTCCAGGATGTTGAGGGATGAATTTGGCGAGCAGCTTATCTCTCGATTTGGCCCTGTGAGTGGGGTTATGTCAAGTCGTTAGTCCATGTGAACAAAGCGAACACTATTGAAGCCTTACAGGATAACACAACACGCGTTATTCGTAGAATACAGACCGAAATACACGAAAAAGTGACGAAAAATTGGAGCTTCCGAATGGATATTTTACGATTAAAAAATCACCCTTTATAAATAACCATACCATCTGTTCAAAGTAACGCTACCGTATTCAATGACTGGGCGAAAATGACGAAATTTTAGGGTTTCGTTCATTTTGCCGTGTCTAACCGCTGACGTTATATGTAATCTACAAAATAATAGGATTGAACTAATTTTAAATAACGAATTCTAAATCTATCGCAACTCTGTGGAACGGTGATTATTATCAAATTATAAGATACTGGAATTTTTAGCGTAAAAACGATGAAAATTAATACATTATACATCAGCGTCTACTTACGTGATAGAGACCTGAACCACTCGCTAAGGCGTTATAAGTGGGCATATATGTAAGTTTGGGACTTACTTTTGGTTGCTGTCTAACTCTTCGCCTGTCCACTTGTTACAAGTGTATTTTTTAACTGACTTCCAATGCCTCAGAACCGTTTCAAGAAATAAATAATAATTTGTTAAATATTTTGTATCTTCTCACCTATTTGTATTTTAATGCATTTTGACTTTGAAAATTTGCCACTATTAATTTACTTGTAATAATCTTTGTGATTAGACATATTTTAATTGGAATTATTTTCAATACGATCTGAAAATAAATTAAACATCAAATTTCCAACATCCACCTGTGAAATAAACCATTTGTTCTATTAAAGTTTAACATCTGCCCGTTCTTATTTTCAAAACCTTCCATTTGCAACTACTTCTTATTAAAAAAAGGATGAAAAAAAAAAGATTAATTGTATTATTAGTGAACCTACATTCAAGCACATCGAGCAAAATCAAATATTGTAAAAGCGCTTACAGAAAACTACGAAAAATTTTGTATCGTATGGGTTATACCACAATTTTATTTTTGCATATAATTGAAGATAAGATGGAGAATATATGACGTGCAAAATTATCATTGGTTCAAACGGAAAAGTTCTAAATGTTGCAATTTATTTAAAATAATTATTGATGTTTGGTAAAAAACGATGTTAGGTACAAAAGTAGTTCTACTATCTACAAAAACAAAAACGAAATTCATGCAAAAAAATTGATTTAACCATATTTCGCACAAAAGATTAAATGAAAAATTGGGGAAAATTATTGAAATTGAAATATTTTCTAACTGTCCTCAACCAAGATATTTATTTTTTTTTTTCAAAGACGCTGAGCACTTGAAAATTCATGAACATACTTCATAAATTTTAAAATACGAACGAAGGCTTTCTTAGCACGGTTTTTATAAAATGGACGACATTTTTTGTCAACTATCATGGTTTTCAAAAAGCAACGTTGTTGTCACATTTTTCGTTATTTCATTTAAATACAAGGTTATCCATTTTTCGGTTTCAAAAGTATAGTTAAATGAAACACACACAAAGCTATAATTTCGATAAAACTTTTATTTCATTAATATTTTATTTTATTGGAACTTTGCAATTACGTATGGAATACAATGATATTTAAATGTCCGCCTCTAGATTAATTGCAGCGTTGGATTCTTTTGACATGGTTTTCGACCACTTTTTTGCACATTTCGGGCGGTATTTCGTCGATAACTTGACAAAAGTTGATTTTCAAATACTCCAACATTTGAGGATTGTCTGCGTAAACATTGTCTTTGACATAACCCCCACGAAAAGAGTCTAAAGGCGTCAAATTGCATGTACTTGGTGGCCAATTAATATTGCCAAAACGTGAAATTATTGCGCTTTCTAGAAACTTCTCATGCCATAAAGCCAAAATCTGTCGTGATAAACCACATTTAAATCTATACTTTTAGTAAGTCTCAACTGGGTTCTTCGGTTGTTAAAAGATCCACATTCGTAAATGGTAAACATTTCGCTAAATAAATAAAACTTCAGATGGCAGCTTTGACAGACCAGCGGTTTTGAAATCACTAAATGGATAACCCGTTATATCTTTATAATAATTTCGTGATAACTCCAGTCAATGAAAATAAGATCTCTTCAAAACGGAAACCTATTCAAGTTACAAAAACGAATACAAATAGTTATTCATTGCTGGTCGAACAAATTCGATTGATAGAACTTTTACAAATATGTTACGCCGTCACATCTCATTACGCCCAAAACGGCGTAAATGACATCAATATCTGTTCACATGTTTAATGATGTGTTTGCAATAGCAAGATATGCCGGCATTTTCTGTTTGTACGTATTTACCAATATATTCCAATAGATAGCAAGATAAATATCATAACATTGCAGCTGCGACTTTCACCACAACGCTTCGCTTTATATCTGTTCTTACAAGGAAAAACGACTTAACTACTAATTTACTGTTTTGAGATTTTAAGTGTTTTTTAAAAAGTCGCTTTACGAAATCAAACATAGACAACAACATGCGTCTAAAGAAGAAGAAGGCTTTAACAGGAAAACATATATTTTTGCTTATATCAATTTATAGAGATTTTACGAAGTTTTCCAAAAATCGACTTTTTGAAAACAGCAATAGCTTGTGAATTACACCAAATTTTGGACTGGGGATTGGACGCGAAAACGTGTGTAAATAAGGACAATAATAAAACGGGATAAATTCGATTTTATCCTAACTCCACTTAAGTCGTTTATCATTGTAAACACAGATATATTCATGTTATGAATGAAGGTTATAAATGTATTGTTAAAGCTTAATCAAGCGTAACTTGAATGCTGATGGTGCATCAAAGATTGGATAAATTGCCGAGACAATTGAGCATAAATATATAATGCAAAAATATGGTGTGTAATAGAAGTTTTGTGTGGCTCAGTGGCAATCGCAAAACGAAATTACATCAAGTGTTTATAAATGTATTATACAAGTATTTATTCGAATCATACAGTATAATAATTTATTCGAAAACTTGTGGAGACAAAAGACGCTAGAACACTTATCTCTATTTTGAAGCTGTATACACTTAACAAAATTAAATGAAAATAAATGCATTAACATAAGAGAATGCTTCCCAAGGTTTCTTGAAGGGGAATTCCTGGAAGATTTGAGTTTCAACATTTCGCCTTCCCAGGAAATTATGCGGAAAGCCGTTAAATTGTATAAACCCTAAACCCATATATATATATATATATCTGTCAGATTAGTTAGCCTTGAAAAGTTGTATTCAGTTCATTCCAAGCATGTTCCTAACAACGTTATGTAACTTTTGGTAAAATTTCCATTCTATAGTGGGATTCACTTTTAAACGACAAACAAACAAACCTTGATATTTCCTTTAAAATATTTTTGAATGTTGGCAGGTGGAATTTAACGGAGGGCGCTTTTTATATTTTCGCCCGAAGGAAAGAATTTATCTGGACACCAGTACAAGTTGACCGGTTTGCTGAAATTCTAAATTTTGTTTCTAATTTCTAGCAACTTATGCCGAATGGCCTATGATTTCGTTCATTGTACTGTCAGGAAAAATTTATACTAAATAAAAGACCGATTAATCCCACTTCCTTCTTAACTTGTGATTCATTCAAAAGAATCGAGGTATATAATTATTGGAGTGGTACCAGAAAAATATGGCTACCCCCCAAATATATACTTCGGTTCATATATTGTATATAATTACACTGAATTCAATTAAAATTGATATAAATTGATATATAAATTGATCTATATTTTTCATCTGAATTCTTAAATGACAGTCTACAATAACCTACATTTCTGTCCATTGAATGAATATAATTATTTTTTTTTTTAGTTTTTAATCTAATTTTTTTTTTATTTCTTTTTTTAATTTTAATTTTTTAGTTTTATAATGCTTGATTAAACTTGGGGATAACCTACTGGGGAAACAAACCAGATTAGTATCAAAAATGTACCAGCTCAATCCAAATGAAATCAATTAAATTAAATCATAATATGTTTTAGAGTATCATTAAAGCAAAAAATTTTAACACTTGTTTTGATTTTTTTTAACAAATAACAATTTATGTTTTATGTTTAAAAGTTTCGATTTATAAATAATTATTTTTCACCGGCACTTAGAAGTTTTCAAATTTTATTTATACATAATGTATGAATGTTTCTGTGTCAGCAATTACAAACTACTTAGCTTTGTTGCCATTGAGAAATTTTTACCTTAACTTTCTCCTTGAGCAAGCTAATCACTTTCGAAATTAATTGTATTGGTAAGTGTTGTATTTATTTGGTGGAAATGGATAAGCGCAGATTACTTAGTATCATCCACTAATAAGCTAAATTATCAAATAATGAAAATTTGCACAAATAGAAATGGCACATTATGTCTTCATACTTAACAACATTCTCAAATTGTTAGAGAATATTGTCAGTTTTATGTTTCACTTCAACTTGATTTTCAGTGAAATTTGACATTGCATATATTGTTGGGAATTACAAACATTTTTATCCAATTTGCCAGGAAATTGAAAAGTTCTGAGAATTGTACATCTTTGTAGCATTCATAAGACTAAAGCTTATTTCTTCGAAACATGTTGCACAATCATTTTACTACAATACAATGCAATAAAAGTTACGTGTGTGTGAAAATATTAGATGCTTCTTTGGTCGTTTAACAAACTGCTTTCCAATGGCATTTCTTCTAAGCATCCAAGTCTTATGAGCCCAATGATTGCCTAACACAAAGTTAATGAAAGGGCAAACAACACGTACAGGCGAACTGTAACATCCACATGACAAACCAATAACACGCACTCAGATGAACATTTACTCCATAAAAATGCTAATAAAAACACTTAACATTGTTAGTTTGTCGTGTCATTGTCCGAAATGAAGAAATTGACAATGTCTTTCCCATCTACAAGACGGCTCATTTGATACCTTTTGAAGTAATAACTAAGCACAGGACGTGTGGCCTTAATGCGCTGCCTGAGTTTAGACGCACTCAACAGTTGACATACATACGTGCACATGTATGTAGGTGAGAGAGTTTCATATGTGCGATGCCTCAGAGTAACCATCTCACGTAGGCACCAGTGACCTATGCCAAGCTAAGGAAATGAAATGCGAACATGCTGGCAAGACTGTTATGACAGTTGAAATGTGATTTATTTTGAGTAGCTTCATGGCATTTTAATGCGAATTTTTATTAGCCTCCGCTGTGGCAAAATAAGAGATCGATAAAGGTAAAAAGTTTTTCATAGGAATAGTGTTGTTTTTAAATTAACGAATCCTTTTGGTACGATACTAGATTTTTCTTTGCGAGTGACTTGATAAAAAGAGAAAAAGAAAAGAAAATCAGAAATCAGTCTGCCTATTTAGTCTAAATATTCAAAGTGGGCTTTGCATACCTTTACCCGAAGGAATGGGTATACATTCTCAGATACGGCACATAACTCTGGTGGAAGCATTTAAAGTAGCAAATATCTTCCTATCAAATACACTTTACATATTTATATGTACATATTGGTTGAGATGTATTTGTCGATGTTGCCGGGCGGTAGAAGCTATAACTATCGTAAATCTGTATGAAACTGCTACAGATTTCTCACTGACTAACATTTCTTGGTACCTCCTTTTTTCTTGCACCTGCAGTAGAATTTGTTCGCCTATAATACATCACTCGTAAGATGCAGTGATCTAATTTTCTCTCCATGGTGTTGCTTTGTAACGCTGGGCAAAAATTTGGAAAATCGACCGAATTACCACTCCTCTTCTAGTAGTAGTAGTAGTAATTTATCTATACATTTTTAGGTTCACATCTTGCATTTATTATTTATAAAAATTCAGTCGAATTTGATAAACGTCAAGAGTATGATAACATTCAAGTGGAAGTGTTTCAAATAGCAAATATCTTCCTACCAAATATACTTCATGAATTTATACATATTAAATATCTTAAATCTGTAGGAAACTTCTTTAAATTTGTCACAAACTTACACATCTTGGTATTTTTTTCATTCTTGTACCTGCAGTAATTGGTCCAATTTCCTGAAATTCAATTTCCCCCTATAATACATCACATGTAAGATACACTGAGATCCAATTTTCTCTGCATGGTATTGCTTTACAAAGCTTAGCAAAATTTTGAAAATCGATCGACTTATCACTCCTCTTCTAGTACCTATCACGCAAATAATTTATTTGAACCATAGGTATAAATATTTGGGGTCATTTTTTTCATTTAATTGTACAAAATTTAACCGATTTTGATAAACGTCAAGAGTCTGCTAAGCTAATCTAAAAATGAAAATAGGTTGCATGTTGAACACTCTCAGGGACCTCTCATATGAGTTAGTTAGTTAATTGAAATTCAATGTTTCTTCCTTAATTACAGGCAGACTTCAGTAATCTTCTTTTTTGTTCATCGAATTCTTTTACAAGGCGTCATAGAAAGCTGAAAATCATCCGCTTTATGTACTACCCATTCAAATTATCTAACTTAACAGCTATATTGCGAGATTCATATCTTTCATTCCGTTGCACTTAAATCGGTATAAGTCAGCACGCATCGGTCGATTAGTTCTCCAAATGAAAACGGATTTTAGAGAACTACCGCTCCTCGAAACGTATCCCATACAAATTGGGCGATTGGGCAAAAATCAATAGTTTCTATATATTTTAAAAACTAAAGAGTTCGGTCAGGTATATTCAATTTATTTTATTCAATTCTTGATAATTACCGATCAATTCACTACACATTTTCGGACTCCATACACACATTCGCACCAACGCACAGTGGTGTAACAGAAAAAAAAAAATAGAAAGTATTATGGCAATCCTTAACGACTTGATCTATTTTGATGAAATTTTACACGGACGTTTATAAAGTATTGTGTACCTAATTTTCAGAGACTCAGTAGTCAAGATGTAATCAGAACATCGCAATGCGGGTTCAAAGTACGGTGCCTTGAGAGTGACACATTTTTATGGTGCAGCCAAAATCATGTTTTTGATCCGTTTACAATAGTTTTTATGTCATCCGTCCTTGAAAAAATATGCGTAAAACATGCTTGTGGTTTAGAACATAAACTTGTTTTCTTTTTGTGTTGTCTTCTTAAAGAAACCCGTCTACGTAGTTGATACATGTTGCTCCTCCATGGAACAGATTATATAAAAATATGTGGTCTTAAATGTGAAAAATACAACTTCTTTGAATAAATAAGAACTTTTGTATGTTCGGATGATTTCTTCTTGTGCATTTTAATTTATATGCAAGTGCTAAAGTCCATTTCGTTACTTTGGCTTCATGTGCTTTATGCATGTGCAAGTATTCTCTGGCTTCTTTTATGGAGAGAAAATCGGTTTCAATTGATCTTAATTTCTTAAGTTTTTTATCTCCAATTCTGTTGTACACTTCGTTATACTGAAGTATAATTTTGAGTATTCACAAGTGCAATGTATTTCAATAAGCAAAAATCAAAATGTTTTACTTTTACTTATTGTCTGGATCAACATAAAACAGGTAAAAGTTAATAAATTCAAGTTGCCTTAGCCAAATTTTGCGCAAAGTGTCTCATATATAGGTACATTTTAGCCCGCATGACATTCAAACATAAGTTTTGCTTTGTCATTCCATAACTTTATGGCATACCACAAATGGACGTGATATCTAACCTAGATAAACCAAAGACGCTTGACGCTGACCAATTTTCATCTCATCCGGCAAACCCAAAAACTTATGCACATAGACTGTTGATTATGCACATAGACTGTTGGATAGGGAGGAGACATAAGCTAAAACGTGATAGATTTTCGTCAGTCTGTGAAAAGATGTATCTGTAGACCTGGCGAAAAAACTGGTAATTAATAATTTTCGTAACAATCAAATTTTTATCATTTCCTATTAAAACAAAAACAGACAAAAAATAAATATCCAGGATTCACACAAGCTTAAATTCCACCTGCAGCACGGTGCACCAATTACATTACAATAAGAAATTCGAATAAATTTTTCTTAATCAATGTATTTTATTTATTTTTTCATTGTATAGAAAATTCAATTTTATTTTCTAAAACTAATTAATTTTGAACATGATAGACCGTAAAAATCAGAAAATTATTCATTCGGGATCGCTTCAGTTAGTGCTTAATGGACCGTTTCAATTCAGTCAAATTGCTTGGTTTGGCTTTCTACATCTCATATTTGCCATAACCCCGTTAAAAAAGTCTAATGCATTTAGGTCAGCTGACCTTGAGGACCAGCGGAAAGTGGAGTTTCTGGAAATTAATCTGTTTAGGAATTTTTGTTGGAGGTCCGCCATAACTGGTTCGGCTATATGTGTAGTTGTCCCATCTTGCTGGAACCAAATGCTGTTGAAACAGATGCGCCTTCGGTGCAGTTGAGGGTAAATGACTCCTTTAACCGTCTCTATAAATGGTCCCCATTGACAGTTGATAGTTGACACGATCATAAATTTTCTTGTGAAAAATAAAAAAAAGTTATGAACAAAATTATTAAGTTAAGCTAATGCTATAACTCGGCATTAGTTATATTTTCGTAAGCATAAAAAAGCCAGACGTTCTAACTTCGCAAAGGGTATCAAATTAATTAAACAAAAAATTACACAGTAGGTCAGTGTTTTAATGAAAGAACACCGTAGGGTACAGTTTTTGCCCAAACCAGTTACCAATAATGGAACACAATATCGATATCATAAAGAAATAGAAATAGAAATAGAACTATGAACATTTATTTATACAGATGTCCGGCGGGAAAGTATACTACTTTGTTTGTTTATAACTTTTGATTAAATGAAAGAGAATGGATCTTATATTGATAAATGTTTTATTTAATGTCGGCAATTATGTATGGAATACAATATCAGATAAATGTCCGCCTCTGTTAGCCTTACAAATGCGAGCCCTTTTGAGCACATTTTTCATTACATTCCCACACATTTCACGCGGCATTTCATTAATTTCATCACGAATATTTTGTTTGAGTTGCTCAAGCATTTTTGGTTTGTTTGCATAAACCTTGCTTTTCAGATGTCTCCACAAAAAGAAGTCCGAAGCAGTCAAATCAGGCGATCGTGGAGGCCAATCAACATCATCATTTCTTGAAATAACTGGTTGTGGAAAGAGGTTTTGCAGTAATTCCATTGTAATCCTGGCTGTATGCGATGCGGCACCGTCTTGTTGATACCACATGTTAATCAAGCTAAAGCATGTAGTTGTGGCGTTAAAAAGGTTTCAATCATATCTCTATATCGCTCTTCATTGACAGTTACCGTTACGCCGTTTTCAGTTTCAAAGGAGTAAGATCCAATGATTCCTCCTGACCAAATTGCACACTAGACTGTCACTTTTAACGGATGCAAAGGTGACTGATGAATAATTTGGAGGTTTTCCATTACCCAGAACAGACTATTCTGTTTATTCACATATCCATTCAAATGAAAATATGCTTCGTCTCATCATGATTTTTTTATGAAAATCGGGGTTGTCATGGGCGAGCTGTAACATCCTATTGGCATATATACGGTGGCGTAAATGGTCTTGTGGAAAGAGCTCTTGTGTCAACTAAATCCTAAATGGAAACAAATCCAAATCCTTGTGAAATTTGTGGCCAAAGTTGTTCTTTGAAGATCAAGCTCCTGAGCACGACTTCGAATTGAGGTTGATGGATTGTTTTGAAAACTTTCTTGAGCAGCAATACGTTGTGGTCCACGCTTGGCCCTTACTACACTACACGATAAATAATGCGTCTTGTTAGCACGTTGTTTCTCCCAAAAATTTCACGTAACTTTCTCATGGTCACAGTAATGGATGATTGATTTTGATAAAATGTTTTAACGATTAAAACACGTTGGTTTATCGAATATTTTGCAATAATAAACTTGCCACGTCTCTACTTCTCGACTACCAAATATGAATTGTTAAGACTAATCTTTACCAAAACGGCGGCAAAACAAAACAGTATACCTTCCCAAAGGACAGCTTGTATAATGAGTTGAGAGAAGTTATGGAAGGTAAGTGTGAACATCTGTAGTAAATTATATAAACGTGTGTTTAGTGACAACAACATATTTACATATGACGACAACATACAACAAATCAACTCCCTCGTTTATCCTGTTTATTAAAGTTTGTTCATTAACTATTTAAATAATAGGAAAAACTTCTATAATTCAGCTCGCATCAGGCACCGAATCAGGTACGTTCACGCCGACCCAACAAAGAAGACACAAAAAAGTTGAGAAAATTTTTCTTTATTTCTCAGCATAATCTAATTTTAGCTCTATGCACTTTTTCCAGCAACATTCAATTATGCTTATAGTAAGAACTGCCAAACTCCTTAAATTAACCATCAACCGCAGACTCCACCTCTTCATTGTTGACAAATCTTTCATCACCGAGACAGTTTTTTCAAATTTGGAAATAGAAAAGAATCCGAAGGGAATTTTATCATTATTTTGATAAAACAACCCTTTTTTCGCCAAATGCTGCCTTTGTTCATAATTCATTCACTCATCACCTAAACGCTGCAATAAGTCAGCCTTCGCCCTTTGCCTTCTTTGGACATGATTGTCCCACTCCAGCCCACTGTTTTGACTGATCCTTTGTCTCTAGTGTTAAGTGGTGGATCCATGTCTCATCCATGGTTATAAATTGACGCAAAAATTTGTGGACCACTATATTGTTCGTCTAGGCAGCTCGTACGGCCTCGTTTAAACTCAGTTACCCAATATTTATCAGTCATAAACGAAGCAGCAGACTCCCCCAGAGTAGAATCTAACTCGGAAGAATTGAATTACATAACGGTGACCAATTTTTTCCATGTTTACACAATTCACGGATATCGTCTACTTTTAATGGCTCGAATATAAATACTAAACAATGTAAAGCAAGTAAATTCAAACTGCTGGCACCATCGGTATGTCAAGTCGACTAGTTTTGGGACCGTGGAAAAAATGTAACATCCAGAAAGAAGCGTCAAATGATTTTCTAATGCCTCCCATATCATTTGCACAATTTTATCGAAGTGCAAGTTTTTATTTGTAATTAGCAGGCTTTGGTAAATTAAATTTGTGTCCAAATTATTGATTCACAGTTCTTGAAACAAACTCAACTAATCACGCCTTTTCTGGTACCTCTCATACGAATGGTCGACTTAATACAAATATTCTTAGTCTCATAAATTTCAAGGTTTGTAATGAATTCAGACGATTTTTTCCCATATCATGCGCATAATAAACTTAGTTCTGGGATTAAAAAAAATGAACGGTATTGCCAAGCCCCTTCTGATAAAATATTTTTCCCCTGTAGACGGCATTACATTAACATTTTGCCACATTCATTATGTTTTAAAGTTTCGTAAATTTGAAAAAAAAATCGGGAGTATGACCACTCTCTTTCTGATACTTCTCATGGAAATTGAATTTTTTAACTTATGATACATATTCCTAGGTTTGCATATTTCGTTCAACTGCACTAAGTCCAGTATAATTTGCCATCCATAAGAAACTAGAATTTATGATGGACTTTTTAAAACGTATGGAAAAGACAACACACTCTATTAGACTTAGGGTCGTCTGTATGCGGATACATGAGAAGGAGGACCAAACCGGAAACATGTTTTCGAAAAGCATTATAATTCCACGTAAATTGTAGAAACATAAATTCTGCATATCATAAGTGGCAGAAGTACCAACACTTGAAAGTCTAAACTGTTCCCAAAGATATTACAATAGCAACTACACCTTGTCCCAAAAATTTGACATTTTTTAACAAAAGTTAAATCTATCCCCAGAAATATTTAAATGCACAACTTCGGTCTATTAAATAAATGGACCATAAATAACAAAGATACAAAGCAATTTGTTAAAAATCTCATTCTGTTGCCTTTTTGGTTGTTATTTGGGGGTTGGCGAGTTCTCTTCAAAACATTTTGTTGCTTTATTTAATTACGATGAAGCCGTCTTATAGCCTAGATTTAATTGCACTCAGTGCATATTTTCTATTTTCTAAAAATTGCATATTATCTAGCTTTGGGTTTTTGCCATCATTTGTTTGTTTTTTTTTTTTTCATAATTATAATTTCTTTCCTAAATCAAATTTTGCAAGCAATTACCTTTAAATCGGTGCCCATACTGAAACCATTTGTATTAATTTAGCAGTATTTTCATCATTTGTATTTCCGCGCCCGAAAAGTGTTTTATCAATTTTTAATCCTTTCTGTTCTTTAAAATCATCTTGGGTACCCGTTTTTCACTACTTCTCATCGCACATCATTGTCTGGTACACCGTTGCATTTGAAATCACTTGTAATATGAAGAAAATGTTCCAAACACTATATTACAAATTTAGATGCATCCTTGTGATTAAAACAGCTTCATTTAGATTTGAGAAATGTGATTTCATATGGGAAACTTGCGAGCCGATCTTGCGTTTGTTGAATCATCGATAACTCTTCCACCAACCATTATTAGGAAGAAATCAGAAGAGATACTTATTTGATAGTTTAATCGTAATTTGTTCCTAATTTTTATTATTTTTTTACTGCATATCGGTCTAAAAATATGTCCCTGCGTGTATTTACACTATTATTTGATGTCAGTGGTCATGAGGCATGAGGAAGAAACTGACACTAGCCTTAAGGGCACAAAAGATACTATGAATATGATTTTAAATTCTAATAAAGATTGGCTGACATTAGCCTGTTTGTGTCCAAGTAGAATGGATAATTCACATGGATTCATAACACAACCCCACTTGCGCACAAATACAAGATCGCAGTTATGTAAGTTTTCCATTCCGTCAATAAAAAATTTGACACAATTCTACATATTGTATTCTCGAACTCTATACTAAATTTTACAGTTGCTATTGTTTATTTACATTAAATTGGCTTGGTAAAATGTTGCGCTTTTAAAAGTAAAATATAAACGTAAAATACTGCAACCTAAGTTGTTTAAAGACTTGCGCAAGACTAAATATTTATTGCGAATTATTCGTACTTCCAATATTAGAGCCATCACTTCCTTCTCCATGAAATCTTTTGACTTCTTTGAGAAGAATAACAGCTACTTCTCCCATCTCCACTGGCATTTCTTAATATTTTTTAAACGATATTAGTCTTCATTTGCTTTTTGTTGTGTATTAAGAAACCAGAAAGAAACAAACCAGTTCATACGTTTGTCGAAAAAAGCCCAGTAGTTATCGTGGTTGTTGAAAAATGCGAAAAAGTTCCTATTTTCTCTGAAAAACAGGCAATGGCGATATGTAATGTGTGATGAGAGGAGCGGTGCAATGGCCCTATATTGTAGACCTCAAGAGGTCTAAATCAGTTCATAAAAAATAATTGTGTATAAAATATATGAACCCCACATATTGTTAAACAAAGGCTATTCCCAATTTATTTCAATATTTTTGGTATTTATTCGTATTTGACAGCTATATATTGGGTTATCCATTTTTTGGTTTCAAAACTGAAGTTAAATAAAACACACATGAGGATATGATTTCGATGTAACTGATATTTAATTATATTGATTGGACCTCGCCGTTATAAACAACCACTTTTTTGCAAATTTCGGGCGGTATCACGGCGACAACTTGACGAATGTTGGTTTTCAAATGCTCTAACATTTGGGGATTATCCATGAAAACACGATCTTTAATGTAGTCCTATGCGTCAAATCGCATAATCTTGGTGGCTAACTCAAGTCGCCAAAATGTCAAATTTCGCTCTCTGAAAACTTTTCATGCAATAAATGCAAAATCGGTCATGTTGTGCGGCTCGTGACACCGTCTTGTTGAAACCACATATTGTCTAGTTCATAATCTTCAATTGCAGGCCCAAACAAGTCGGTTATCATACGGTCATGGCGCCTCGAATTGAAATTCGGATTATGTACCACACTTTTGCTAACAGAAGCGATATTTTCATCAGTCTCTTCAAATTTCTTTATAATCTTGCCAATTCCTTGCAGTGTAAGTCGTTTACGATGACCACAATCACACCGTAGTGCACGAAAAGTGCAATACCCACTGGAGTAGGGTATTTTATGGTCTGTACTGACCAAGTATAATCTAGCGCTTGTCCAACTATGCATTTGTATAATTTGGCGCATGTTTAATTGTGTTGCTTTAACTTTAATTTGTATTTTATCCTTTAACATTATGTTTTTACAAATCGAATATTTTACGCGTTTTAATAAACGCAACTAAACCTCTTTCTTGAATTATGATGATTTACAATGAATAATAATGAATTACACTGAATTAGATGAATTACACAGAATTTCCTAAGATATTAAGCTTTTGAATTTTTATCAATTATGATGAATTATACTGAATTAGGTTGAGTTGTATTAAGTTTTATCAAATTAAATTGGGTTGTCTTGAATTAAATTGAAATTAAATTGAAAAATATTTGGTGAGTATTTGACATAAGTTGTTAAAATTAACTATTATTAAATGCCATTTCAAACAAGTTTCTAATTGTAAAATCACTCTATATTTTTGCGAATAACCGGCAACACCAAGGTGGACAGAGCTTTCGTGATGAATCTTGACGGTGACTGCCTTATTCTTGCCAGCAGTCGCAACCAGGATTACTTCACCAGCTACCCTTCGAATCCTCCAATAAAAGTTTTAATTTTAATAATGTGAGTAACAAAACATAAAAGTTTTCTCTTTTGTTTCGGATCTTCTCGTAAGCATCGAACAGTTGTGGAATTGCACTTCTCCTTGATTTCCCCACTCTCTCCGTTTGGTGGAGCCTAAGCCCCAAGATAAAAAGGTAAAGTTTTTCATAGCAATATTTTATTATACCACTGTATAAGTCTAACATCATTAACTATAAAGAAATAGCAAAGCTTAGCTACTTTTGTCGACAAAACTGCAAGGCTTTGAATTAATTTCCTTGAGTTTACAACTCTGGGTTTTTTTTTTTTTCTTCTGAAAGTTGTTTACCTTTTCTTTTTGTAAATATGGTTTTTGGCTTTATCAAGATTTTTCGAACGTTTAACTAATTGTTATGACTTTCAACTTTAGATTGTCATATAAAATCGGAAAGTAAGAACGAACTCTTGCAGGTATTTCAGAAGTAAAGTTAAATAAAACACACACAAAGCTGTAATTTCGTTAAAACTTTTATTGCATTACAATGCTTGGATCTGTTATTATTATACTAAAAATAGAAACTTTATTATTTTAATTCTACAATAAATATCATTAAAGACACTTAATAAATGCTGTGTTGACTGCTCAAAGATTGAAAAAAAAAGATTCACTAAGCTACAAATGTTGCTAATTTGAGGGAAATTCCGTAAGGCTATCTTCAAATCAGCAACAGCACGAATAGCGACGCAAGCGTGCATTGTCCACGCCAGTGCAATGCGGCTTGAGCAAGGGCAGTAAACGGATTAAACCATTTGATTATTTCACATTAAACAACAACAGTAATCAGCATAAACTGAAGTTATAAATTGAATATATCAGGGGTTAAGATACTGGGAGTTAAGATACAAAAAGTGGCAACCCTATAAAATATATGTTTTAAGTTTTAAGGTGCCACGTTGATTAGTATTTTTATTTGAGCTAACAAAATTGAACGATCTCAGGGCATTTGTACACATAGACAAAATTGGTCACCGCTATGTAATTCAATATTTCCATTTGAAAGGCCGAGCATGATTCTACTCTGGGAGAGTCTGGTCATTCGTTTACGACTGTAAAATATTGGGTAGCAGAGTTTGAACGAGGCCGTACGAGCTGCCAAGACGAACGCCGTAGTGGTCTATTAAGAATATTTACAAAATAGTATTGGCTGAAGGAGTCTTAGCTAGCTGAAATGATAGGCATTTAAAAAAGTGATATACATTGTACATATAGGCCGAAGATTTGAAGATGAAAAAGCTACGCTCAAGATGGCTGCGGCGCTTGCTTCAATAGAGCAAAGACGGTGTCGTGAAGATGTTTCAGTAGATCGTTTTGGCGATGTTTCACTGCAATAACGCCGAATTTTTGCACCGATTTATAATCATGGATGAGATATGAGTCCACCACTTCCCACCTGAGATGTTGGAACAAAGAACAGTCAAAGCATTGGGCTGAAATGGGAGAATCGTGTTCAAAAAAGACGAAGATGGTTCCATCTGCATAGCGTCAGTTTTTCGGGATGCCCATTGGATTATTTTTATTAATTATCCTCAGAAAGGAAAAACCATCAAAGGCAAATATTATGCTAATTTATTGCAGCATTTGGGCGATGAAATTATGGATAGAGGGACGTGTTGTTTCTCAATACTATGCTCCAGTTCACACACTCGCTATTGCGACGGCCAAAATTAATGATATAAAGTTCGAATTGCTTTGTGACGCACCTTATTCGCCAGATTTAGCTCGTTCGGACTATTTTTTGTTTCCGAACTTGAAAAAATGGTTCGATGGTAAAAGATTTCAAAACAATGAAGATGTAGAGTCTGTGGTTTATGGCTATTTTAAGGAGTTTGACAGTTCTTACAATAGGCAGGGTATAGAAGCTATCGAATGTTGCTGGAAAAAGTGTATCGAGCTAAAAAGAGATTATGTTGAATAATAAAGATAATTTTCCCAACTTTTTTGTGGAACAGTTTGCTTAATTTAGTGTAGATATTAGGTGAGATTAATAATACTATTTAGTAGTTAGATCAATAATTTCAGATGAGCTCAGTAATACCGTAACACGGTAAAGGCAATTTCTCGCGAAATTAATTTCAATTTATTTGGCGAATTCGGCAGCGTTGATAAGTAAAAGTACAGGGTGTCCATCGGGAAGGCATACTACTTTGTTTTGCCGCCATTTTGGTAAACATTAGTCTTGACAGTTCATATTTGGCAGTCGTGAAGTAGAGACGTGGCAAATTTATTATGGAAAAATATTCGATAAACGTGTTTTAATCATTAAAACATTATATCAAAATCAATCATTGGTTACTGTGACGATGAGAGAGTTACGTGAAATTTTTGGAGAAAACAACGTGCTAACAAGACGCACTATTTATCGTGTTGTCTGTAGCTGATAGGGCCGAGCACGGACCACAACGTACTGCAAGATCGGCTGAAAACATTACTGCTGCTGAAGAAAGTGTTCAAACCAATCCATCAACCTCAATTCGAAGCCGTGCTCAGGAGCTTGGTTTTCAAAGAACAACTTTGGCCACAATTTTGCACAAGGATTTGTATCTGTTCCCATTTAACATTCAGCTGATACAAGAGCTTCTTCCACAAGACCATTTACGTCTCCGTACAAATGCCAATAGGATGTTACAGCTCGCCCATGACAACCCCGATTTTCACGAAAAAATCATAATGAATGACGAGTCACATTTCCATTTAAATGGTTATGTGAATAAACAGAATAGACGGTTCTGGACAATGGAATGACAGTCAGTTGGTCAGGAGGAATCATTGAAAATTGGTGATGTTGATTGGCCTCCACGGTCGCCTGATTTGACTGCTCCGGATGTACGCTTATGCTGTAGTTCAGGTATATTGAGGGAATAAAAATCACTTTGATGGGTTTTGGTTCTTAAACACAGTTATATTTTCTTCTTCAAAGATAATTATCAACAACAGAGAAATATACTCGTAATTCGGTTATAGTTTATGCCCATATGCATCGACCAAAATCGAAATCCGTAGGTGAAAATTATAACATGTCTGTAAATACTTGCATTGGGCCAAGATGTGAACGTTTTAGCAGCCGACTGGTGGTTAGCGAACTTCGCTAGTTCATCGATATATGATTTTAAATGTATTGCATTAATAAATAATATTTCTAAGGATTTTATATCGCCCATCAACAATTGCATGCAATTCCTTAGTATGCCCTTCAAGAAATAATTTGTCGGCAATTTAGTGAATTTGAATTTCATTTCATTAGACATCATTGTAATTCTAAGGGAAATATGTCCATTACACCTCATTTTGCTTTGAAGCAGCACATAAGAATATTGTATTAAAACATTATTTTGTGACAGACCTTGCGATGCTGCTGTACTCTCAACAAATGTATTGTTTTATAAACTTTGTTTTCCCCTTTTCCGAGCGCCTATGTGAATGGGGGTTGATATAAGTATTTCCTGTGTTGCAAATTGAAAAAGTTTTTTTGCATGCCTCGAATTATTTATGAATGATTGTGGGGAGACATGACGTAAATTGTGTATTCATGTGAGCCAACATTTGTCTGGTATCGGGATAGGAAAAAGTTGGTGACCAACAGACAAAAATACAACATTGATTCGCTTTTTGTCATTTTCCATAATATTTTGAAAGTTGGAAGCAACTGAAATAACGAAAAGTTTTTCATATTCATCACGAATTATATAGGAAGGAGGTTCATGGTTTTTCGCTCTGCATCAATGCAAAATAATTATGTTTTTGTTAAATTTTTTTACGCAAGTTTTATGAAAATTGTAGTACTTGACTTTTGCTACAGTTTATAAACTGAATGACATATCCATAACAATTTATTGGAAGTTTAAAAAACTTTTTTTTATACTGTTTTGCTATTTAACAAATATTATGCTTTATTTTAGATAGTTATTCCCTCCATCGTGTAGCACTTAGTCACGGATGCGGTAAAAAATAAAAAAAATTAACGCTTAAATTTAAGCATTTTTGTTATACAGTTTTGCTATCGACACTTCAACACTAACTATAATCTTTAACGGCATTGAGAGAGGTTCAGTGTTAGAAATGCGAAATAGCAGTAAATTGAAGACAAATTGAATGCAATCATATCCCACAAATGCCTGAAGGATTTCGCAAAGTTTTTGTAGACAGTTTTATACTTTTGGTAGTTTTGTAGAATACAAACACAAACATTTCAACGTTGTTTTCTACAATTTCGATATGACGAACAAATAAATAATTGATACTAAAATGGGTCAATTATTTTCTATATTATCCTTCATGATGATAATATACATTTTTTAAAACATCCGAAATAATGTTCAGGGTGTTTGTTATTTTTATTTTAATTGAGGTAGAAACCAGCATGAAAATTTGAGTTAGTGTATTGATTTTTTTCGGAGAAATTTAAAGGAATTTTTTTCTATAGTAATTCATTTTAAAATTTCATCCAGTTTTAATCATGGGAAAGTAAATCAGATGACGTTACCGTGCTCAAAACCTGAGTAGTTATTATCGCTCACATGCTCTTTTGGTACAAGCAATAGCGAAAAATGCAACTAAATTAAACTAAATACCTTCCTCATGGTCAGGCAGGATTTTTTAAATTGTTTGCTCTAATTTTTTCAAAGATGTATTGCGAAGAATGTATTATTTCAAATATTGTAAAATTTGCAAATATATTTTTCGCCAATTTCAGTTTTAATATTTTGTATTGCATAGACCTAAATGTCAATGGATATCCACAATTTTCTGTGGCTAAGCTACCTGGGCGATCCCAGATCTAGCCAACCTAAAACAAAAAAGTTAGAAAAAATGTGCTATATTGTTCAACATACGAGTAAGCTACTTTTAGCATGATACACTTTTTCCACCAATATTCAATAGCTTGTATACCCTGTTTATAGTAAGAACTGTCCAACTCCGTAAAATAGCCTTCAACCACTGACTGCACCTCTTCATTGTTAGCAAATCTTTTACCACCGAACCATTGTTTGAAGTACAGAAACAGAAAATAGTTCAAGAGAAATAAATCAGGCGAATAAAGCGAATGGTAAAGCAATTCGAACTAATGAACTAATTAGTTTTGACCATCACAATAGTGGATGTGTGAACTGGAGCATTGTATTGATGAATCAACTTTCTCTCTTTCGCCAAATGCGGCCTTTTTCCATAATTTCATCAGCTAAATGCTGCAATAAATTAGTATAATATTTGCCGCTTATGGCTTTTCCTTTCTGAAGATAATCTATTAAAATAATAATAGAAAAAAAACAACACAGACGCCATGACCTTGTCTTGCCGTTTTCGCCTTCTTCGGATAAAATTCTCCCACTCCAGTTCATTGGTTCGACTTTTTCAGTGCCACACGTATGAAGTAGTTGACCCATGCCTCATCCATGGTTATAAATCGGCGCAAAAATTCGTTTTAATTGCGGCGAAACATCGCCAAACACTCTGCTGAAACATCGTCAAGATGCTGTTTTTGCTCTGTTGGAAGTAAGCGCGGCACCCATCTTTCTCATGGCTTTTTCATCTTCAGATCTTCGGTCAATATACGATGTACAACATTTTTTGAAATGCCTATCATTTCAGCTAACTCACGCAACTTTAGCCTAAGGTCATGTAATTCCGTTTTGTGGATTTTCTGGCGTGGATATCTCAATCGGTTGGCCAAAGTGTTTATCTTGGCAGCTCGTACAGCATCGTTTAAACTCTGTTACCCAATATTCTACAATCGTAAACGAGGGAGCGGACTTCCCCGAGCAGAATCTAATATTAATATTTGTTGTACTGAGACCTTTCAAATGAAAATATTGAATTACATAAAGGTGACCAATTTTTGCCATGTTTACAAATTCACTGAGATCGTTTCCTCTTTATGGCTGAAAAAAAAATATTAAACAAGGTGACGCCTTAAAATTTAAAACATTGGTTTTATAAGGTTGCCACTTTCCAGCAAAAAATATTTTTCAAACTACTGGCACCATCTGTACATCAGGACGGCTAGTTTTAAGACCGGCATTGTACGGCACATGGCCGTACATAATGCCACATTTGGTACGATATAATTTTAGACCGATTTAGTTCTGCTTTTTGCAAAATCCTTTCACCACACGCGGTTCGATGTAAAACCAAAAAATAAAATAGGCATTGCATGTAATGCCATGTAAGTCTGCCTGCCCGTTCATTCTTATAATGCCGGATAGATCGCGTTTGGTTCTTTAAAAAAAATCATAACAAAACAATGTTTTGGTTGGATTTATAACGAATCCTACGGAAAAAGATTGTATATCGACGATCTTGTAAGTAAGTTTCCATAAAAATAGATCTATCTTGAATAGTTTACAGAGAGTCCACCGGGTCCACGGCGTGAGTATCGCCGTGAATGCCTTACACACGGTGTGCGACACACTGGGCATATTACAATGCGAATGCCAACAACCCTCTGGAATAGCCAAGTAAAAGTTGGAAAAACTAGGAAAAGATGCTGAAAATTTTGGTATTACCGCAATTGTCAGTCCTTTCTTCCATAGAACAGGTTACAGTCAGACTTATCTGTCATATGAAAAGGCTTAAATATGAAATTAGTTGTACGTTTGTCCAAAGTTATTTTGCATTGGTGCAAATAAAGAATAAAGTCTGATTTCGACTATATCGACCATTTTATATGGGTGGCATTCTCAGAGACATGGAAATACACTCAGATTTCATCAGTAAAATGCAGCATTTAATACAATTGAATGATTTAAACCTAGAAATTTATGAGCTAGAATAGGTAATTTGTATGGGAGGTACTGGGGAAGACTTAGGTGTCCCGGAGTTTTTTTCAAAAATGTAATAAGAATTACGTAGTAAACATGACAAAAAATAATGAAGTCTGATTTTAGCTATATCGACCTTTTTACATGGGTGGCATTCTCAGAGACATGGCGATTCACCCAATTTTGATTAAAATAAAGTTCAATAAAAGTCTAATGCCTGCTAAATAATGAATAATTTAATGTAATTCAATAAATAACGTCTGACCCAGAAACTTATGCTAAATAGCTAATTTGAATGGGAGGTAATGAAAAAGACATAGGTATTCCGGTGTTGGTTTTGATTATTTAAAATTTTGGTAAGAATTATAAAGTAATAAACATGAAAAACTTAAATAAAACTTCATTCCTGTCCATGAAGGTATAACTAATTCAGTATGCTTACTCTACGAATTACGGATTGTAGAAAAAAGGTGAAATTTTCATTAATCGGTCAATATTTATGAGAAGATACGGAATGCGCATGGCCCTCCTCCATTCTATTTCCACTCTCAACACCAAATTTTCTATGCTTAGAATGTATGCCATATTTAGCTGATTTCGCAGTAAGTGCTTGAAAGTCACGAAGGTAAAAATATTTAGGTGAAATCCGATATTCATCCACATAAATGAATCCAGGATAATCTGGTCGGATTTTACTAAACTTCATAATGTTTGTGTTATGAATTGAAAATAAAAATTACCGCAATATAAGAATCAGGTATTACAGAGGTAAATTTAAATGTCAATAAATTGGTCCCTTTTCAGTGGGAGGCATCAGAAGGGAAATGGCACTGCTGTTTCCTTCCTGGCACATTTGCATGAATAAAATTATACTATACGGGACAAACAATTTTAAAAATGTTTCAGATCTGAAATGCTTAATACATTACCATATAACATATTGACAATAGCACAAAATCGTATAACACGCGGACAAATTCGGGGCAGGGAAATAAAACCGTCCTCACTTAATTTAAGACAAAAAGCAAGGTAATCTACAATGCGAATATCCCTCAGAAGAAATTACATATGTACTCATTCACGCCTTGCCATAAACATCCATACGTAGCGTCTTTTTCAAGTTGCCAACGACAATTGTGTTGTTGGGCATATGAAGTCTTGAAGCGAAGGCTTAACAAAACAATTTCAGATCATAATATCACGATTGCATGTTTGTATTTGTGTATATATATATATAGTACGGTATAGAACTATAATACAAAAAGATAATAATGAACATAATAAACTCATGGCTGATAAAGAATCAGTGGAAAAATTGGCAATCACTCGATAGTCAACACACAATAGAGATAAATAAAAGTTAATTGTGTGATATGTTGGGTGTAAATAAAATAACAGCCAAAAGAAATATAAATATTTAAGGAGGAAATAACAGGAAAACAAAAACATTTTTAATATCAAATTTTAACATATCCAAACGAGAAGCACTAACTAAAGAAATCCTCTAAGTAGTGTGAAGACGTTTTTAGTGTTGCCTGAAATATTGGTTTCAAAAGCAACACAGAGAAAGCAATGAGATCGATGAAACTTTTATTTCATTATAACGCTCGGACCTTGCCAATGCTATGGCATTTAAATGACCACCTTTGGATTGGTTGCAACAGTAAATGCTTCTGAGGTTCATCCTCCGTTACTGTCGATAAAAAAGAAATGGCCCAGTGACACCTCCAGACCACAATGCGCGGATGCAGTGGTTTTTCCACAATCACTTCAGGGTTCTCCCAGCACCATATGCAACAATTTTGCTTGTTGACGTAACCACCGGGTAAGAAATGAGCTACATTGCTGACGAACATTTGGCTCGATTGAAAACCCACATTTTGTAGTAAGTTTTAACTATTTTAACGCGTTACTCTGTTGTTAAACGATCCATTTTCGTAAATGGCCAACCTTTCACTACATACATAACACTTCAAATGACAGGTAGCTGACAGCCTTGCCAGACCAGCGGGTTGAAATTAGTAAATATGTATATAACCGAACAGTACAACGTTATTACCGATAGCAACTTTGCAAGTTGAAAAGAATGACATAAACCCTTTACCTGGGAGAATAAAACTCACTGAAACTTGCGTTTCTATCCTCTTAAAAATTTCTGTGCAAAAACATCCGCAAATGTTGTTAGGTGACACATATCGCAAAGGAAAACGCGATTGTCGCCCTGCAAGCTCAATGGATAAGAATTGAATGCCCCAGTGACATCTGCTACATCGAGCAGAAAGCACAAACTTTACCATGAACTTTTCATTTCCAAGAGATTTACTCTTAACTACTTTACGTTAACCTACTTTTAACACTTCAATTGAAATAAGAACCATAACCCTTCTCAAAACAAAATATAAAGTTAATGTAGACCGGGCGGAGGAAAAAAAATAATATCAAGGACATAATTTATGTAGGGTTGAAAGAAACACATGGCCTGAAGTACTCACGTGGCCAATGCTTACCCAATCATAATATCAGGGTTTTGTAACGCATTACAAAGTGTTCCAATAGCCATATTTCCTCGCATTAACTTACTTAAATGACAAATTTTTATGTATTTTTCGATGTGCTAAAAATAATTCAAAGCATTTCAGCCTTCTTCGTTTCGTGTTCAATTCATCACACCAAACTATGAAAAAGCCTGGATCTTCCAATGGAGTAATGATTGCACTATTCTGTTTCACTCGTCGTGTTCGCATTCAAAGACTTCTCGTGTTAAAACGCTTGAGTCATCAGCACAACATAACCCTGCCAACGTCATTGTCATATCTTGATAAGCTTAATCTTGTCAATGTCGTTATGGACCCTATACTGCGTATAGTTCATACGACATCGCTATCCGAAACTAAGTTTTCTAAGCGCATAATGCACGCTAAATTATACTGACTTTAGTGTAATTGAATAAAAGGTATGCACATGCGAATATTTATTCAACCCAAATATTCGGAAGGTAATTTGCATGAGAGAAGCAACAAAATATTATCCGCTCGATATTTAAAAATTATCAAACAATTACAATTAATTAAAAGTAACAAAAAAATTATGTTACAACATTTGCAAATTACTGATTAAAGTGGAAACATTAAGTTGCGATAAATCGAACAATTTGTGTGGGAGACATAAAAAGGTGTGTAATGCCGTCCATTTCCATTCTTAAAGACTAAGTTTACATGTTCGGCTGAATTCAGCATATGGTTTTAATCGGCCATTCGCATGGGAGGTACCAATTATTGGATCGTCTGCATATCCACTTTTTCTCAGGTTTTACCCACCATTGTAAACAAATACAATGGAGACAAATTTAGGTTACTCTGTCCTACCAATTATAAACTACAGAGGAAAGACTGAATTTAGAAAATCAACCAATTTGTGTGGGAGGTATTAGAAGCGATGGGCAACGCTACCCATTTTCATTCTTGGACTCAACGCTTAACGTATACTGCATTTGACAAAATTGTCGCGATAGAATAAACGATATTAACCTAAGAATATATGGTTTACATGGACCATTTGTATAGGATGTTCCACAAGGGGAAGACTGATGTTATTTATTTCTATTTTCGGAACTAAGTTTATTATACGTTGATCGCCAACTGCTTAAAGGACGTAGAACACAGAATATTTAACTTAAATTTCTGTTAGCAGAAAGGGTTTTGTTAATCAGCCGATGGTTTCAACTTTTACTAAGCACGGCACAGAAATTCAGTCTACGAACAGGGAATAAATCGAATTTCGGAAGATTGGTCAATTCGTATGGGTAGTATAAGATAGGTTCATTCCCTCTGATGAAGTTATATAAATACGTTTGCATAAATGTATAGTTTGTATTTTAATATATTTTATTTAGAAAATATTGAAGGTGATTCATTTCATATTTTAGATCTTTTTGTCTAAGTAATATTCAGTATTTTATTTTTTCTTAATTTATATTCGCACTCACGCATAGATGTTGTTAAACGATCCATATGCGAAAATGGCCAACCTTTCACTAAATAAATAACACTTCAAATGATAGGTATTTAACTTCTGACAGCCTTGCAAAATTGGCGGTTTCGAATACACTAAATGGATAATTGTGTAATATGTATACTATTTGTTTTAAGGCTTTAAAGCTTTATATGACAACGATATGTTATAAAATATTAAGCCTTGCCAATGCAACAATTCGGAGTTAAGGGAACAAAATCGATTTTTTTTCAAGACAGTTATTTCACATGAGCACTGCTAAAAAACTGGTGGTTTCGCCATCTTTAAATGCACACAAAGCCTCGGAAAATTATGTCCACTGGCAAAATTTCGTTACGATCAACATAGATTCGCTAGGCATCCAGTTAACCGCTTAGCAATTGGACTGTTTGTTTGTTTGACCCAAGTGCCCTACAACGTTCTAAAATTAATATCTTCTCAAAATACCTAAGATCCAATATGTTTTTTTTTTAGTGCGATCCTCTGTTTTTCATATTAAATGATATATGTCATTATCCCCTGGGCGAAAAACTCGATTTGTGAACGGTCGCTTAAGTTTTTAGGTAGCGTTAGTTGTATTCATAAGATTCATAAGAAGAATCTTATGAATGAGAAGACTACATATTTGGAATCGTTTTAAAAAGATTTTCCGTTTGAGTTGGTTAATTTTCTCAGGCGAAAGTGGGGTGCGATTTCGATTCATTATAATTTTAGCAAAATAGATTTTTTTTGTACTTTTGTGGGGCTTTTCCTTTTAGCCAGTAAAACATAATGAAACAAACCTCTGTTCAACTATAAAAAAAACTATTCTACACTTCGGCTTTAATAGGGTATACTCTTAAATAACAGCGTTAGGTGGCTTCTTTCCATTTCATTTCTGCATTTATTTTCACTTTAATGGGCAATTGAGAATGAGTGGAAAAATCAACAGCCACAATTCCCGCTGCTCACATTAGCCACTATGTGTGGTATATGTCAAGCAAAATCCGGGTAACATAAAGGTGTGGTCTCTAATCCCGTTTTAAACGCAGGTTTCACGTTACCTCTGGAGAACCCACTTCAATTACCAAAATTTCATCTTGTTAATTTCTCAGATCTTGTACTTGAATTAAGGTACAGGGTGTCCGTCGGGAAGGTATAATACTTTGTTTTGCCGCCATTTTGGTAAACATTAGTCTTTACAGTTCATATTTGACAGTCGTGAAGATAAACCAACGGTTTTAATCGTTAAAACATTTTATCAAAATCAATCATCGATTACTGTGACGATGAGAAAGTTACGTGAAATTTTTAGGGGAAATAACGTGCCAACAAGACGCACTATTTATCGTGTAGTGCATGATTTCGAAGAAAGAGGGTCTGTAGCAGATAGGGCCAAGCACGGACCACAACGTACCGCAAGATCGGTTGAAAACATAACTGCTGCTGAAGGAAGTGTTCAAAACAATCCACCAATCTAAATTTGACGCCGTGTTCAGGAGCGTGGTCTTCAAAGAGCAATAACCATTTTCAGATTTCAAGATTCAGTTGACACAAGAGCTTCTTCTACAAGACCATTTACGCCGCCGTACACATGCCAATAGGACGTTACAGCTCGCCCATGACAACCCCGATTTTCATGAAAAAATCATAATGAGTGACAACGCACATTTTCACTTGAATGGATATGTGAATAAACAGAATAGTCGGTTCTGGGCAATGGAAACCCTTCAAATTATTCATCAATCACCTTTGCATCTATTAAAAGTAACAGTCTGGTGTGCAATTTAGACAGGGGGAATCATTGTACCTGACGACTTTGAAGCTGAAAACGGCATAACGGTAACTGTCAATGGGGAGCGATATCGTGATATGATTGAAAACTTTTAAACGTAACAACTGCATGCTTTGGGCTTGATTAACATGTGGTATCAACAAGACGGTGCCACATCGCATATAGCCAGGATTACAATGGAATTACTGCGAGACCACTTTCCACAACCAGTTATTTCAAGAAATAGTGATGTTGATTGGTCGCCACGGTCACCTGATTTGATTGCTCCGGACTTCTCTTTGTTGAAATATGTGAAAAGGAAAATTTGTGCAAACAAACCAGAAACGCTTGAGCAACTCAAACAAAATATTCGTGGTGAAATTAATGAAATACCGTGTGTGAGAATGTAATGAAAAATGTGCTCAAAAGGGCTTTCATTTATGAGGCTAACAGAGGCGGACATTTATCTGATTTTTTATTCCATACATAATTGCCGACGTTAAATAAAACATTTATCAATATGAGATCCATTCTCTTTCATTTAATCAAAAATTATAAACAAACAAAGTAGTATACCTTCCCGACCGACACCCTGTATTTTACTTACGTGATATATACAGTGAAAAGAACTAATTTTCCGGTTGTGGAAACCGTTGTGCTCACAAAAATAGATGACGAATCTATAATATATTTAGCTCAGGCCTTACTGTTTCCTTCTAGCTACTAATTGTTGCCATATTTCCGCTCAGCAAGGAAAATTGGATTCTCTTTTGTTCCAATGCTTAAACTTTATTCACAGTTTGGTTATAGATAATTTTTCTGCTAACTTAAATTTGTAATAGATTTCATTCCTAAGAGTTTTATGTAGAATTTTCAGAACAGCAACTTAAATTAAAGGCGCTAAATTGCTGGGTGATAAAGAAACCTCAATTTTTGTTATTTATTGCGTTTTTTTATATATTCTATTACAGTTTACGTAATCACCGTATGACCCGAGCCTGCGTGTCGTACAAATACGGACAATTCCAATTACGAAAAAGTAACTACTTACTGTTATCCAAATGACGTCCTGGATGACTGCTGCCGTAAAATGTGTCTTTAACTTGAGTTTATCAACATTTTATTGATTTGAAAACTTTTTGTACGAAACATACTCTGTAAGTATAAAAAATCTTAACTTTACGATTACCAAATGCCATTACATGCTACATAAAGAACTTCATCTCCATTACGAGACATTAATTTTATTTTAGCTATAACGCAATCATTGTGAAATACGTATACTCAAGCATCAACCTGGTATATGGACTAAGCCAGGCAATGTCATGGTCAATGGCACAGATGAAACTAAAGGAAGCGGATATGTTTGTGTAATAACTTCTACCTATATGTGAAGAGAGAACTTCTGATACACTGGATATGTAGGCGGGACAAATGGAAACGAAGCATTTCAAAGTAATCTTCAAAGAATTTTCCATTTGAATTGTAGTTGAAGTGCGGGTCTATTAAGCCAATTGTTATAAGATGTTAAGTAATTAGTACACCCCATGTTGTAAGAAATACAGTATGACAAATTCTTTACTATCAATTAAGATGCCCGCTTGATTGATTAGGGTACAAAACATAAGTCAACATAAAATAAGAGGACTGATACACAATAGCGCCGGAGTTGTTGTCGTTTTATAGTTGATAAGGATCGATCATGTCTGTGCTTCTTAAGAATGTTTATATTTTAAACAGCCCAACTGTACCAAAAGTGGACTCGTTCATTAATACACACATGTAGTTATGTCGAAACGTGAATATACTAATAAATGCCATGCAGACAATTATCTTGTTGTAAATATACTAAAGAGATCGCAATGAAATGTATAGTTTGCAGACCAAACTACACAAGTCTTGGTACAGAATAGAAAATAGGCAGTATCGTAACTTTGCCATCTGTAACCTTTTTTTTCGATAAGGTCTGCTTTTCTATATATGGAACTATTTGGAAGAGTGAGCGAATCATTTTTCTAAAGATCTATAATATAGATATATTTTATGTATAGTGATATATAAACATAAACAAAGAAAAAAAATCAGGAAAACTGCCCGGTTATGATTCTACGTCGTCGCCTCTGTTGAATATTGACGCTGGGAAGATTACGCTCTGTATTTGGTGGGACTAAATCGGTAATATTTATAACGAGCTGCTGAAACTAAAAGAAACCATCACTGACAATAGGTATCGACTCCAATTAATGCGATTGAGTTGAGCTCTGCGCGAGAAACGAATACAATATGCGAAGAGGCACGAAAAAGTGATTTTCAGCATGATACCTCCCATGCAAATGACCCAATTCACCCATATGTTCTTAAATTCATATCCCTTACATGATTACACTAAATTAATTAAAATTGGTACACGCTGAAAGTTTACTAAAGTAAGGCCTCACAATGACAATTGATCGTATTGTCATACCCCTCTTGATACATACAAATCGGCCGATGTTCCGAAATGCAATCTTTCCTCTATAATTTCTAAATCATAATATCCTACAATTCTCTGTAATACCTGTGAATAATGTACAAAATTATTTACTGAGTTCAATCCAAACTGGTTACGCTTTTGGTGAAGTAATTTCTGAGAATGAAAACGTAGGGCGTTGCCACACCTGTTCTGGTACCTCTCTTACAAGTTATTGATTTAGTCCATATATTCGTACCTTTTGGAAGTTGTACTAAATTCAATCAAATTTGGCAGATATTACGCATTTGACGAAGTAAATTCTAAAAATGAAAACGGCACCATTCTGGTACTTCCCATACAAATTACCCGATATGTTGAAATTTAATTTTTTCTCTGTAATTTATAATGCAGAACGCATTATAAATTTTTGACAAATGCTATACATAGTAATGTTTAAAAAAATTATGGAAAATTAATATAACAACGACTACCTCTTTCGGGTAACCGAAACTTAATTCTCCCCCTGTAAACCATAAGTCATAAAGTGAGTCATATTTTCCTGTCAATTGCAATAAATTGTAGTGCTTTTTAATATTTCAAAAAAATTGGTGGACCACCCGACCTGGTATTCTGGTATTCTCCATATAACTTACCTAATTTAACGCATGTATTTTTAGATTCGTATCTATCACACAATCGTAACGAATTATGCATTTAGTGGTTTCAAAACCACCGATCCGGTAAGGCTGTAAAATACCTGTCATCTGAAATGTGTTATTTATTTAGCGAAAAGTTTGGCATTTACGAATATGTATCGTTTAACAACCGAAGAACGTGTAAAAATAGTTAAAACTTACTACAAATCTGGTGATTCAAATGCGAGCACTTTTCGTGCATTACAGGGTAATTATGGGCGTCATAATCGACCTATTGTGGAGGGAATTGGCAAGATTATAAAGAAATTTGAAAAGACTGGAAACACTACAAATGTGGTCTGGCCTGTGAATCATCGCAATGTACGCACTGCCGAAAACATCGCTTCCGTTAGCGGAGGTGTGGCCTATAATACGAATTTGTCGATTTCATGGCGTTCTCAGCAATTAGGCCTATCTTACGGCATATTATGGCGTTTGGAATTTTTCATTTTGGCGATCTCAATTGGCCATCAAAATCGTGCGATTTGATTTTTTCTGTGGGACTATGTCAAAAACGGTGTTTACGTGGATAAACACGCTAAACGTCAGAGCAAACGAAAACTAACATTCGTCAAGTTATTGCCGAGATACTGCCAGAAATGTACGAAAAAGTAATCACAAACTAGCTCAAAAATATCCAGCGCTGCAACCAATCCAGAGACGGTCATTTACATGGAAATGTATTTGCCATTATGTAGGCAAGGTCCAAGCATTATAATGAAATAAAAGTTTTGTCGAAATCACAGCGTTAACTTTACGTTTAAAACCGAAAAATGGAATTATAATGCCAATCCCATTGGGGAAATTAGTTATAAATTAACATATTGCTCAAAACTCGAAATTTTCTATAAAAATTGTAAGCGGAAGGCTGTTTCAGTTACTTTCAAGTTTTATGTATTAATTCACGGTACTGAATCTTACAAGCCCTGTACCGTTCCATAGAAAAGGATAGTAGGTAAAGGTACGTGTAGACTAATTCACTAAATTGAAAATTCTGTATTGGTCCACAATTTAAACTTGATTCCTCAATATGCGTACGAGATGTAATTATTTGAACATTTTACCAATCCATTTGTTCTTCATTTATTTTTTTGCTATATTTGTTTAATTTGCTTCATTTTGTTAATGCGCGTGGATTGAATATCGATATATTTTCTTTAATTTTAAAGAATGGTATCACTGAAGGGAATTTTGATTACTACATGGGCCCATCTGAATGTCATGAACACACAATTTAGTATTGATATTCTATAAAATTACTTATATCACTATGGTGCGTTCGAATTGTCGTCCTTCGACTGTACAGCAAACAATTGGCAGTAATAAACACACTGTGAACAATCTATTCTACAATTAAGTTATTATGCCGATTGATATCATACATTACCCCAATTAGCACATGTAATATTCCATGGCATAGCAAAAGTGATTTTGGGAATAAAGTGAAAGCAAAATGATTTTACTACGAATAAATTTGTTTTAATACAAAATGAATACTAAGTGGTATATTATCAACATTAGCTGGTGTAATTAGGGGGAATTTCGGCAAATTATTGAACAAGAATTGTTTCGCATTAGCCAGAATATTAAGTTAGTTTTTACTAATATATTTCTTTATTTAATGTGTCACTATTAATATCTGCTGCTAATGAATTTGATATAATTGAGTTATTACTAGAAATTGGTTTGTAATTGTGGTTAAATTTATGGTAAAACTTCAAATTAGTTATAATTAGTTGATGTCATTAACATATAATATTTTGCTAAACTCGAATGTCATTTATAATATTTAGTGCGCAATATTCAATCGGTACAACTTAGCTTTGAATTTACACTGCCACTGCACCTTCAAAGACTGCGAAAGTGTTTATTATGTAGTGCGTAGAAGGCTTCTGTGAAAAAAAATAATTCTATTATACATGTTACTACATATACTCGAATGTACTGGCCAGTGAAAATACGGAAATATGCATTGGAAATGAAATTATGAAGAAACAAAATACAATTTCTGACAACTCCTAAGGCGGAATAATTTCAAAAAAAAACTAGAGAAAATCCTCTCCAATGACTGATGCCACTTGAATGAAAACTCGCAGATAAATAGCTGAAGCTTAACAGAAGCTGAGCATCGAATAATCTAGTTCGCCTATTTCGCTTCAAGTTCAATATATTTGCATCCAATCAAAATAGTTTAAACAGCTATAAATTCTGCACAGAGAACATATTTTACAGTAACGACAGATTAGTTACGCCCCTTCTGGTGCCTTCTATACAAATTTACCGATGTTCCAAATGTAATATTTTCCCCTTTACCTCTCTGTTCATCGACTGCTGCACTCAAAATTTTTTTTCACTATAAAAAAAATATTTGAGAGAAATCGACCAAGTGGATACGCCACTTCTGATACCTCTCATACAAATTACTAATTTAACAAATATATTCTTAGCCCAATATCTTCAAGCAATTTACAAATTATTTAACCGTATTTGTCACACATCATCTGTTTAATAAATTTAGTTCTAAAAATGAAAATAGTCTACATTACTATGCCCACTACCATACCGAGTACTCCCCACACTAATTGCTCGATATGTCGAAATTTAATTTTTCCCTGTAACCACTAATTCGCAGATATATCGGGTTATCCAAACGTGTTTTGTGGCTCGTGATACCGTCTTGTTGAAACCACATATCGTTCAGTTCATAATATTCAATTGCAGGCCATAAAAGTCGGTTATCATACTGTCATAGTGCTCTCGAACTCGAATTATCCCTCACATTTTCAGTAACAGAAGCAAAATTTTCGGCAGTTCGGGCAATACGATGATGCGCAGGCCACATCTGTAATGCTTTAGTCTTTTCTAATTTCTTTATAATCTCGCCAATTTCTTGCACAGTAGGTCGATTATGACGACCATAATCAGCCCGTAATGCACGAAAAGTATCCATGTTTCAATCACCCATTTTGTAGTAAGTTTTAACTATTTTTGCGCGTAAATGGCAATCCTTTCACTAAATAGATAACACTTCAGATGATAGGTACTGTATATTTTCGGAAAAGGTCGTACCATATGGATACGATAGTTGCGATGACATTTGTTAAATCTTTGGCTAGAAATTCGTCCACAATTATAGTTTTGTAAAATAGTGCATCATTGTTATGCACACTCAATGAGCTTTCTTTTTACAAATCTGGCTTTTCAAACGCAGCATAGTATCCAGATGACACTCTTTACTTAATATCTGATCACCTGGCAAGGTCACCGAGTACACAACACTGCAATAATACAACCCCGCAATAGGATACAGCAATGTCGCTCTGAATGTTTCGGCACATTTTCGGAGCTTTCTAAATCATAAATTCATGTTTAAACCAGTTACGATGAGTTTTATGAATATGAGGATATTTTCAGCAACCTTGACGTGATTGAATTTTAAGGAAAATTCTGATCATTAAGCAGGGTTTGTTGGCATTTGTGCCAACAATAACTTCTATATAATTGTGTTCGATGCATAGAAAGAACTTGCGGTAATGGAGTTATATTTGGTTTGAGCCCTTCGTTGAGAACATTTTCGTATCGGTGGGCTAAACTTCTCAATGATTTTGTGGAGTTATAGAACCTTAAATTGGCCATGATGTTTGAATAAACACCATTAGCTTATGGTGTTGATGGTGGCGTTTAGCGGATATCGGAATAGTTGTTCGTCTAGTCAGCTGTATTAATGTAATCTATTTTAGAATTTGTCAATATTATTCTATTATCAATAATAAATAACTGCTTATAAAAAACAATATTTATCCGGATTACCTTGAAGATCGACAATAAATTCCAAAACGAAAAAAATTCTGATGTTTAGAACTAGTCGAACGGAGAATCGTGCACCAATACAGAAATTTCAGTCAGATGAACTGAATTGTTTATACCTTCACTCAACGTCACAGTGGCATTAGTGGTGAGGTAATTTGTTAGCTCCCAATGAAAAAGCAAAACTACAAATGGCTAAAATTTGTCGCGTTAAATTTATGGAGGATCCATTGATCGGTTAGCCGTTAAGTTTTTTTGCATTTAAGTAAGTTTGCAGAGAAAAAATTATGTTTCGATAGGTATACGAATTTATATAGATGGTATGAAATAGGAGTTCCAATTCAGTCTATTTTCATTTTTAAAACTAAATTCAATTCGCAGAAGATGTGTGCCAAATTTAGCTGAATTATGTACAACTGGAAGATATGAAGAAAAGAACAGATCGGTCGGTCGTTGGTTATGACGCACTATATGGGGAAGACCAGTGGAATCTATATATTCGGATTATCCGCCACACTTTCACTAACAGAGCCTATATTTTCGGTAGTGCATACATTGCGATGATCCAAACGCCTGACCATATCTATAACGCCTCCAGTCTCTTCAAAATTTCTCCATTGTAGTAAGTTTTAACTATTTTTACGCTTTCTTGGGTTGTTAGACGATGCATATTTGCAAATGACAAATTTTTCACTAAATAAATAACACTTTAGATGGCAGGTATTCAACAGCTGGCAGCCTTGCCAGATCGGCTGTTTTGAAGCCGTAAAATGGATAGCCCTATAAAACAATATAATGTGCAAAATCTTTGGGTTGCTAGCGTCTATCAATTATGAATTAAAGGGGAACACTGAACTTTGGAAAATTGGGCAATTTTTATCGAAGGTAACAGAAGAATCTAGCCGATATAACCGGTCTGCAATCCTATTCTTCGATTTGACAAATTATTTTGCTGTGCCAAGTTTTCAGAAGTTTCACAAAGATTTGTGACAATTACCATAACTACTAGCTAGCCAGATAGATTGAATATCGCTCAATTGGCTTGAAATGTGATGAACCACATGTGGACAAACCATATTTGATGCCTCGAATTCTTCCTCCTGTGTGTTACAATTTGATTAGTGAGGAACAGAAATTTCAATGGTTGTCCAAGTCAAACTAAAATGGCGACTTTCTAATAATCACCACTTACTTCGCTTTGTCGATGTTAATTTCATTCGAAGAAATTGATGGCAGTTGTTGAAGAAATTGTTTTTTCGATATTTCTATTTATTGTTAAAATCAAAATACACAAATGCGATGAACTGACAAAATCGGGCGCTGTAAATAACCTCAATGATACACTGCGTCAGGACAGATTCATCTTAGTGACAAAGAAATATCAAATATCTCTTTAAACGGGCTTTTTCAGTTATCTATTTCCTTTTTTTAATGTAAATGTAAAAAAATTGCTCGGTGTAAATCGAGCAATTATCATATGGTTTGCAAATTAAGCATCTAAAGAGAACACCTGCTTGAGAATACGCAACGGTTTAAAATTTTGTCTTTGATGGCAATTTTCTGCAATAATTAATTCTGTTGTCCTATTTAGATATCTAATTGTATTTTACGAAACCTTTATGGGTGGCGTTTGCATCATGCTTCGTTATTATTCATGAAAGCTTGTTCCTACACCTACTCAAAAGAATTTGATTAATAAAATTTATAATTAGAATATATGCAAGCCTTTTAAATGTGAAATATAATACTTATAACCATCATTAACTGCTTTACGTTTGTTAGTATCTGAAGCATACGAGTACTTTTACTTGGCGTAAATTTGTTTTATGATGAGTGTCATCAACAGACTTAAATAACTTTTTTAATTCATATAAATTACTCTTCTGTTATTTATCTAAAGAATATTACACCTTTATATAGACCTGTTAATGGCTTTTGTAAATAATTTAATTTAAATTATGTGCACGCTCAGTGATGCATGAATGACTAGCTTATTCATTAATTGGAGAATTGCGGTGAGAATTCTCATTAGTATCCTTTGAATGAATGCTTTAAGTCACTCAGGCTTGATGATTTTGCTTTGCAAACTTTCTATTTTCAACAACTCTACAAAAATATCTGGTGCAGCAAGACAAGCGACTTTAGGGGCCAACGGAATGTGGGGTTTTTCCAAATTAGTCTATGAAGGAATATTCGCTGTAATTCTTTCATAACACGCATGACTATGTGAAAAATTATATTATAGCATCTTACTCGTATAGTTTAGAGGGATTCCCTTTCGTCATAGTTATATACAGAAAACGCTTTCAACGTCTTTAAGTAACATTTTAGTAACAAACTTTATCAGCCACCCAGTACAAAACTTAATCGAAATCATGGACACCGCAATTGCTGCTAACCTTAACTGTACTATGCAAAAGCATCTATGGAAAAGAGAAGTAAAATGCAAATGTATTTTGCAAAAAACGGGAGTTTTTTTTTATAAAAAAATCAATATTTAGAAGAAAAATCAAACTACTGTAATTGCTTATATTCTCTGTATGAAATACAACAGGAAATTTAAAAATATTTTAAAATATATCGAAAAGTTGACGCCTTCATTATACGTTTTACCACATATGACACAATATTTTATATGATTATACGAGTACATTTTACCATTTACAATATAAGTAGGATATTTTGGTGTAGTGCGGCTGAGTCGAGTCAGATTCACATTCCGATTTGGCAATGTCTGTATACTTGCCAAACCTTACGGTGCATGTCAAATAATGAAAATTGATGATATCAATGTTTTATACAGTTCCATGTAAATTTGTCTTGAAACCATAGTTTTGGATGCAAGTTTATATGTTTTCGCATGGAACGGCATCAAAACACCCCTAAAGCTTAATGCTGCCGCTTCCGCAGACCATCATCTTTATCGAAATTTAGTTATATTAAGTCTATATTGTTTACTAAGACCAGGCATGAACTCCGTAGAAAATGGTCAAGTCAGTTTCTGTTTTGATAGAACCCTTACAGAATCGGGTGCAAAGCCCAATCGATTCTTAAAGCTATATTTTTTGGTTGAGTGCCAATAGTACTGGCAATTGGTCAATAAAATACAAAATATTTATTATTTATTCAAACTCTTTGTTTAGCTTTCAAAGCAAGCCTCTTCCGAAATAAAATACAATACGTTGAATACTTTTTCTAAAGTATATTTCGCAAACCACTTCAGTTGTGTCCTGAAAGCGTGTCCTTGGAGTAGTTATTTAAGTTTTAAAAATCGAAAAGAAGTCTACTGGAACCATATCAAGTAATTTTTTGATGGTATTTGTTCAGATTTTGGGCCAGAAAATCGTTCATAGCTTTGTGGTGAAAAAGTCTGAATATTTCTGATGTGTTTTCTCTCCCAAATGCTACATAACTTCAAGATACCATTGTTTATTTGACACCTGACCCTCTAGCAAAAATTTTGTTTGCAAATCCTGATCATCAAGCTGCCAAACTCTCCGGCGGGAACTGCGCAGCAAAGATGCTACCAAATTGTGATTCATACACCACGCTTTATGATATTGGTCGCCTGCAGCAAAGAGAGTACAGACTGGAAGTTTTTACATACCTGCGGTTGCTGAGACCTAATTTGATACTACATTGCAAGGATGCAGTATCCCCAAAAGTGGGAGACGGGGAAAACTCCAAATCTCTTCCACTCAGCGGTGGTGAACGACAACCATAACATATAGACATACGATTCCAAGGCCTGTCCATACCCCCGAGAGATCAAAAAGACACATATGACTCGAGACCTGCCCGTGTGAATCCCCCTTCCCCTAATCAGACAAGGCCTCTGATGAGACCCTGTAGTTGACCCACTCCCAGTTTCAGTCCCTTGTGGTTCAGCGACTGGCGCACCTGAAACGAGCAGCACCTGCCGCCTATCAACCTAAACAAGATTGTGGAATCAGCCCGACTATCACCTGGCCTAAATGTCGCTTATCTCTCGAGGTCCCTTTTATCTGCATATAAGGGACATTCGTACAACACATGCCGACAAGTCCTCGATTGGTGCACCGCAATTGTTCGACACACGATCGAGCAGAATTCTCTCATGCAGAAAGGCATTGAGTGACCCATGTCAGTAAGAAACCAATACAAAGGTTAAAATCAAGATCAGGGTTTCTCCCAACGAACCTAAGATCTGGCAATGACCTAAATGAAGTAGGTCCGTTGGCTCTTTTTCCAATATGTTTGCCATCACGACAACACACATTCATCCAAGAGAGCCGTTAATTGCTCGTTTCTTAGATCTTAGATTAGAGAGAAAAAGAGAACTGAATTTCAGAAAATTGGTTAACTTGGACAGGCTAATATAGCCTATTTACAATCTCCGTTTGCGATCTTGTAAAATATTTGACTGTGCCAAGTTTCAGGAAGATATATCAAGATATACGGTAGAAATCGTATTTACCAGCAAGATAGGCTGATTTCGTTCTATCGACATAAAACGTAGTGAAACACAGTTTAGATAGTACTTTAGAAACTTCCTTCTGTCAGCTACATTTTTGCTGTATCAAATGATAATATCCCTTCATGCCTTCCGAGAGAGGTATAATTAATCTGTTATCTATCATACTAGTCAAACATTGGCGTGGACTTTTTTCAGCGCCAGATTTCAAATTCAGATAAATCTTAGCTCTAAACAGTTGAAACTGGCAATTTAGAGAAAAAACTTCTCGATCCCTAAATACGAGTATATCTCATTTTACCTCTCCGTACGCGCTACCCGGCGTATGAGTAACCCCGCCCTGGATTCATTAGATAAAATATTACTCATACGCTTCGTTCGCCTATTTCTTTATTACATTACGACGATTAAGTTTACATCTTCAATGTCATTTAAGTAACCCAACGGTATAAAGCTTTTAACCTCTAACGAACGTGAACTTTTAAGGACTGTTAATAAATTCATTTATGCTCAAGTGCAAAGTGTTTGCCTTGTTCCTTCAACCGGTTTGATTCCCTCCAACACTTAAACACTTAATTTGGTACAAAAGCAAAAAAAAAAAAAAAACATCTATCGTATATACAAAGGCTGGGATTCAAGGGCTCCTTTTTTAGATGGCAAAGGATGAAGTTTTAACATCGCTGAAAAAGGAAAGGAGACCCAATTGCAAATTATGTACGCATAAATTAGATATTTCATAATGTAAGCAGGGTTATGACTGGCACATTTAAACTTTGTGCTATAAACTACAAACATCTGAGGTTATATTTTGCCAAAGCCAACTATGAAAAAGCATATCAAATCAATTTTGAATTTGTTCTTTACAAGTTTTTTCTTTAACAAAAATTTATTTTCCGCTCATTGCTCTCCTTTGGATTAGAGCTTTATAGAAAATTTAATATGAGTTTCCAATTTCATTCGAAAACATATGAATTGAATCGACGATAAAAGTATCTAATTTTCGACACATGTTAAAAGCATTTCAGATGATATATTTATTCGTAATTATTGCAAATACCACATAGCGACTGCTAGTCTTTAGCTGAATGCATTAATTTGTAAATGTTGACAAAAGTTTGCTAAATGTTTGCGTACTTCAAAGTAAATGTCGATAATGCGTTTAGACACAAAATATTTAAATAATACACAACTTCTTGCCTCAGATGAATATTAAAACATAATTAGATATCATATCCCTCCCAATTTGTGGTGAGTGGGCTCCTGAGGGAAATCCAAATGAAGCCAGAAAGTAAAGTGGATCCATCTACTTTCTTCATTAGTTCTCATAGCATTGAATGTGCATGGTTTCGTATATGAACATTATTTACATTTCATGATGTTCCGCGTTGGCATTGAAAATTTGTTCATGACAGTAATTTTCTATATTGTTCTTTTCTTAAAATAAAATTTGTTGTCTGCTTTACATGGCTTGGTTCAACTGCCATTTCCATTGAGTTCGTAAATTTCGTAGTCGACCGCAAAATTTTAACCAATAACTAAGAATATAGAACAATTCTAAAAAACCAGAAGCAAGTGTACCAAGTACCTGCTAAGGAAAGAGGTTTCATAATTCTTAGAATGATTGTGCAATGTCCGCCTATCTAGTTGGCTGAGTGGCAGCCAGTATGAGTACCGTAAATATTTACGTGGTTTCTTAAAACTTGACACAGCCTAAATTAGATATCTTTCAAACATGGATCGGATAGGCATGGTTACCTGACTCTGACAACTCCCATACAAATATTCTAGATTTATATCTTACCCACTGTGGCACTAACGTCATATTTACGCAATTCTGCGAAAAATTTTATAGTGTTCTGAGTAATGGTGATGACTTTTATCCTTGAGTGCTCAGCTGAATCCCATCAATTGTGTTTCCCCCGAAAGCCCCAAAAATGGTTACGTTCGGTTTGAGCAATACATAATTTGTTACACCATATTAGATAATGTTAGATCTGTGTGGCAGTGTGAATAGACAGACTCACTTAGACTGTCTATTGTGATACCACGGTAACTGGAGATATGAATGTCCCTAGTTTTCCCTCGTTGAACCATCCTGAGTGCCTCAAGAAGCTCTTAAGTCGGACAATATCTATATTATCCAGATCTCCTAGGTCCCTATAGAAATAAGAGCCCAGTGTTGATCCCCGACTATTCGTCAGGGCGGGCAATTACAGAGAAGATGTTCAACTGACTCCTCCTCTTCTTCATCCCCACAGCTCTTGCAGAAGTCACTAGTCGCAACCCTCAATCTCACTGCATGTCTTCCAATCAGGCAGTGTCCCGTCATGACTAATACAAGCAATGAGACGTTGGGTCTTGATAGCGACAGCAGTGTGTGTGATTGCTTAAGATTTAGGCGAGGCCACATCTGTTTGGATTGATTACAGCCTTGGACAGATGCCCATTTACCATTTGCTCCTAAATATGCTCTATCTCGCAGTAGGAGCTTGCAAGTGGCTAGAGGCATGCTCACGGGCTCCAACTCGGCTAGAGTCTGTAAGGTTGTCCCTAGTCTTGCTTGTTCGTCTGAAGTTATCTAGTATGTCCCTGTGGCGCGGCACCCCCATAAGGTGAAAGTTGAAATGCTGAGCCATCTCGTTAAGATATCTGCGGCAATTCAGGGCTGATGTTGACTCAGGAACACAGAATCTAAGGATATAATGCAGCTTGACTGCCAGAGAATATGTTAACCTCCTCCGTGCTGAGGACGTTATATCTCAGCCAATCTGCCACTTACTTGATGGCCAAATTTCGGCCTGATGAACACTACAGTGATTAGGTTGTCTTCTTGCTATACTTAGCCCTAGGTCTTCGGAGTAGACCCGAAACCTACCTGATTATTTAATTTTGAGCTATCAGTGTAGAAATCGACTTACAGTTTTGTACCAGGAGTTTTACATTTCCACCATATTGATCCCATCAAATACTCAACATTACATTTTGTCATGAACATTCGCCTTTGTTGGCGAAGTTAAAGCATGACCAAAAGGTCCCATGGTATCCTCTTCTTTGGGTTATCATAGTGAATCCACTTTTCATCACCAGGGACTCTGTGACTCCATGTCTGTCATAGAGCATTATGCCATATGTACAAAATCGATATTTAACATTTTCAAGTGTCAGATCTTACGGAGTCCAATTTTCTGACTTTTGAATCGCATGCAACCGCTTTAAATCTAATGAAATTACTGGTTGAGGCACTATTAATATAATTCCAAGTTCATTTTTCATTTGGCACAGTTTTTTAGTTTCAACATCGTCTGAGAATCATTCGTTCTGTCATTATGGCCCAGTTTTAAATTATATGTTGCTTTTAAATGACACAATCTCTGATTGCGTACTATGTATCAAAACGAAAATGCCAAGTTGGTTAGTTGCTAGTATGAAACCAAGATATATTTTGCCATAGCGGATAGCAAAAGCTATTCAAACTCTATTCTTTCAACATTAGATATTGGCTGCTCTTAATTTTTGTCCGATTGTCATTTTCTATTTAAAGAAAAACACAAATTTTGTTTTGACCAAAAATAAATTCAAAATCTTTCGACTCACTACTATAATTGTGCAAAGTTGTCATGTAGGCCGTAGTTGGATTATTCAAAGTATTACTTTGGATCACCCAACTGGAAACTTCTAATGGATTTCGTTTTAGTGAAAGCTTTTGTTAAAAACAAACTTTTTTAGATTTGTTTTTCCGATAAAAAATAAACATTATTCGTAGATAGGGGAAATATTTGTACACCTTTACACGGAGAAATGAAGTTATATATGATTTGATAAGCAAAAATGTGGCAGCCAGAAGGAAACGTTTAAAGTACCATGCATCTTTCGACCAAACGTTTTCATTGACATTTTCAATCGATGGAACGATGTCCGTCTGTCTGCCTGGTAGAGAACGGAAGGGGTTTGGGGTTTTTCCCGTGACCCACCGCTGAGGTTTCTGCATCCTTGCAATGCAGTATCGACCGTTCCACCAACCTGGGGTCTCCGCACCTGCAGTTGTGTGAAAATGTCCAGTATGTACTCTTTTGCCACAGGGCAATCAATGCCGTGATGTATGCCGTATAAATCATAATTTGGTAGTGGCTTTACTTTTGCTTTGCTACGTATCTCCAATCGGTGAGTTTCGCCGGTAGCGCGGAGATCAGGAGGCCCCGGAGCTGAGTTCCCGCCTGATTGTTTGGTGTAGGACTCCTAGTGCGAGCAGTACGTGGATTGTTGGTTTGCAACAGAATCGCTAGTAGAGTTTCTGTGCTCAAATGTGAAGTTGCACTATTCAATCAGCTGCTGCAGACCGATAGACTAGCAGAGGTGGTAAGATAGGCATCAAATCCGCCAACGGGGATTATGTTTCATACTAACATAATTAATTTGTTATCTCCTGGCTGGAAGAAAGGGTTGACAATTACGGTAGTACCAAAATTGTCAGTCCCTTTTCCTAGATAGTCCAAGTTTAACTTTTCTATCCCAGGGGGCGTTGGCAATCGCATTGTAATATGCAAAGTGTGTCGCACACCGTGGATAAGGAATTTAAAGGCGAGACTCAAGTAAAACCCCCGCAGACTCTGTCTGGCTGGTAGACAAAGTAACTGCCGCAACTCTTTATGGAACTGCTTAGAACTTCGCACAACCAAATATTGTGGCAGATCTTAACTGAATATTGTAAATGAGCGATATATTGGTCAGCCCTTTCTGGTATCTTGCACACAAATTGATCGATTTCCGAAATTGACCAATTCTTCTTACGTAACCTGTAATGACCTACGTTTTCCCCTGCTGTATCACTTTATAATGCCTGGTGAAATTTTAAAAAATTAATCGCTTAACCACTCCCCTACCAGTACCTCCCATACATGTGACCGATTTAACCCACATGTTCTTGAGTTCATAATTTTTATATAATTCCACCAAATTTAGTTAAATTCGTAGTGTCCATAATAAGGTCTTAGAATAAAGATGATGCCTTTCTAGTAACTGCCGTACAAATTCACCGATTTTCCGAAATTAAATTTTTTCCCCTGTAACTCCCTATCCGTAATTTGCAGTTTTCCCTATCGCAAGATTAAAAAAAAATTACACCGATACCACTTTGGATACCTCCCACACAAGTAATCGACTTAACCCACATATTCTTGGGTTCAAAATTTTGCACTAAATTTATTTTTATGGGGTCGCCGAATAAAAACGTTACATTCTGATACCTCCCATAAAAATTGAACGATTTTCCAAAATTCCATCGTTTGCTGTAATTGCTACAGTAGCCTAGATTTTTTGTACATTACATTGCTATGTAATCTCTTATCTCTTATCTCTTATATATATAAAAATGATTTGGCGTGTGTTTGCCACAGCATAACTAAAGAACGGAGTGACGGATTTGCATAAAATCTTTTGTATGCGTTTGAGTGACGCTCCGAGTGGTTTATATTTATACTTCGGTCCAATTGGACAAAGGGGCGTGGTACCTCCCATACAAACCACAAATTAAAAATCCATTATCTATGCTCCTGCTAAAGGTATTTGAACAAAATTTGGTATATAAATTTGGTGTACATATTGTAACTTCTGCTGCAAATATGGGCGGGATTGGACGAAGGGGCGTGGGACCACCCGAAGAAATCAAAAATTAAAAAAACCATTATTTCTGATCCTGTTATAGGAAAATTTTAGTTTTTCATATACTGACTTTATTCCACTTCTCATTTTTTTATGTATGAGAAACTTTTAGGAGAAACTCAAACACCTAACTTTGTCAATCATGTTGCCTTCTTTTCACTTCTCAATTTTTTTACTTAGCCTAAGCTTAAACTTTAAAAAGTTCCTAATTAGTGCTATTTGTGAAAATTGTTTACGAGCCTTATTCAGTGCTATTTTGTTTGCTGCAAAAAGTGAAAATTTTAAAATACAATTAACCGTGCGCTCAAATTTTTTGTGCAATATATATGTAATATAGGTGTTGGTGAGCATAATTTCAGCAATAACTTTTTTTATAAGAAAAAACGAAGAACATTTTCTTTTCTTCTCTCTTCTCTTATATACATATATAAAAATGAATGTCGGTCAGAAACAGTGTTATATTATAGTATTGATTTTGTTTTTAATTAACTTTCATAATAAGTGAGTGAGATGCCGCCAATCAGACGTAGGAACATTGGTCGCAGAGGCCGTACGGCTACAAGATCAAGAAATTCTCAAGTGATTGAAAGTCCTGAACATCGAGCAAATCGTATTGAGAGGAACAGCCAACGGATATTAGAATCCCGATTAATTCAGCCACATGAAGATCAAGCTATACGAAATGAAGATAATCGATTGAGACAGAGACGTCGCATTGCATCTATTAATCGATCGGATGATAATCATCAAGTAAATAATATAGCTAGACGCGTACAACGACAAGCTGGTGTACCGACAGATTATTATCGTACAGCCTTCCGCTATGATTCATCTACTGATTATTCTACGGATAATAATGTTGTAATCGGGTCTATGAGCATTGTGTGTTCTCATTGCAAGGCTCTGAAATTTCCCAAAGAATCTCCAGGGTTATGCTGCGCAAATAGAAAGATAAAACTACCACCATTCAACCCACCACCTGAGCCACTGTATTCGTTGGTTTCTAGATCAGCACCTCTTTCGAAGCATTTCCTAAACAATATACAAAAGTACAATTCTTGCTTTCAAATGACTTTGTTCGGCGCCACGAACATTGTCCGAGACAATTTTATGCCGACATTTAAGGTAATTAGTTTGTCACATGTAATTTAATTAAATTTTTCATCAGTTCACACCACCGTTGCAGATTCAAGGCCAAATTTACCATAGAGCAGGATCGTTGTTGCCAAACGTTGATGCAGACCATCAATTTCTGCAAATATATTTAATTTTTGAAACTGTGATTTTTCAAAAATAACGTAATATGTGTAAATCTATATATATAAAAATGGTGTGAAAAATGTATAGTAATTCATCAATTGAGAACGGCTGGAGCGATGTGGCTCAATTTTGTTTTCAGTTGTTCGTATTTGCCTGGAGAAGGTTTTTACGAAAGAAAATTTTGTGAAAACCCTCCGGAAAAGTCAGAAAATTGGAAAAATGGAAAATTGATTTTTTGTATGGAATTTTGTGTGCAACTGTTCCGGAATGGGTTTCCGAATGGAAAAATAGAAAACTCTTAGTGGAAAACTCGGAAAATTCCGGAAAAACGTGAAAAATGTTAATTTTTTTTCGACGAAATTTTGCATTTCATCGCGTGATTAGATGATTTTGGACGATGTAAAGCTGGAAAGATCGTTGTCAAGCTTGGAAAATTTCGGACAATTATGATATTCATTGCGATAAAATACGTTTTTCGTGAATTTTGGGTGGATAAGTCAACGAGACAAATAATAGATGGCGCTGTGCTGCGTTCAATGCCACAACCCCGTAGATGGCGTTATACGTTGACTTAGGCTGAGCGCAATTTGACAGGTGTACTTTTCGCATTGTCATTTTCTATTAAACAAATGTGCTATTTTTCTTGCTGTAATTGATTCGAGTTTTGCGTTTTATTTCACTGATTTCGGATACTCATATATCGTGTATCACATCCGTAAACGGTACAAGCAGTACGATCAATTGAAGTTCAGTGCAATATTTATCAATTCGATCATTTTTTCAGAAAATAAGTTTGCGTGTAAAAAGTGAGGTTATCTTATTGGATTGCGGACATTTATTGCGACACATTCATTCCGTAAGTTTTTTTAAAAGACTTTTTAATAGGATAAGCCAAAAACGACTTTATTCCATTTTAGGGAGAGTTATTTGCTTGACTAATGCCACCTATTAGACGATCAAACCTTGGACGTCGTACACGTCGTGCTATAATTAGTCAGAATGTCCGTGATAATCAAACGCAAGAGGAACGCGCGGGACAAAATGAATGGAGACGTGCCCATATTGCACAAGTTCGCGCTGCACAATCACCACCTCAATGTGATTCAAGCGCTGATCATCAAGGGCAAATTCAAAGGAGAGGAATCGTTGGAAGTCTGTGGGACTAATCCCGAATTTCCCTGTTATTCGCACAGTCAGCTGTACGTTGCCTTTTCGCGTGTTGGGAAGCCGTCTTCGTTGTTTGTTTTTGCACCGGAAAACAAATCAAAAAACATTTTTCATTATATGGCTCTTTACTGATTTCGATTCCATTCAAATAAATCGCATTGAAATTTGAACTATCTGTGTTTTAATATTACTGGGGAGTTTATCTGAAGATGTTAAACTGTGGCGAGTCGAAGTTCGCCGGGTCCGCTAGTTCTTTATAAAATTGGAAAATATCGATCAAATAACAAAATCTCCACTGGAAACCCCCGTATAATTGACCGTTTGAATCCCCATAATCTTGTCCCATGTCTTTCAATGAATTGGACCAAATTCAACCAGGTTTGACCTCGTCGCTACACTCGTCGGAATTAAATTTTTTTTTTATTTTCTAATATTTTCGGACGTTTGTCGTTTAATTTCCATTAAATTATTACCAATAATAGTGTGGAAAAACAACTGAATGGAATAGAATAGAATGGACAAATGTGGGAGAAAAGGCCAACCACACGATTTACCTTATTTAACTTATATATTCCTTAAACATTTTTCAGTCAATTGCAGTATATTGAATACATTTAGGCACGTATCAGGCTTTTAGTACAGCGGGTACAAATATATTGTGTATTGTGTCACAATTCAGAATTCAGAATCAATGGTCACTCCACATTTCCTAAATGGCAGACTTCAGAAAGTTATAATCTTACCTTGCACAATAATTTCAATTCAAAGTATTTTTTGGCAACAACCTAGCAATGCACCACTTTCTGACACTACTAACACTTTTGCTGCAATGCAGATGACCGTTGGGTGGACATATATATAGGGTGGCGCATAAGCAACGTTAAGATTAGATCAGTGAATACATTTTTTGTTTAAGTCTTTTTTTCGTCTCTTTACAGAATTAACTAAATAATACTTGGGAAATTTATGATGGAAAGGCTCAGCACAGAACAAAGAACCAAAGTTGTTCAATTTCACTTTGAAAATCAGCATTCGATTATTCAGATCATATCGAAATTTCTTTAATGTTTGAAATGCTCCTAGCACTCCAAGATTGACCGATTAGTTCAGCGTTTTGAGCAACAAGGGGCTGTCTGTGATCTGTCGCGTGCTGGAAGACCTCTTGCAGTTCGAAATGAAGTGACCACTGTTGAGGAAAATCCCGAAACTTCCACCAGGCGACGTTCTCAGCAGTTAGAGATGTCTAGGCCGTCTTTGCAATGAATTTCACATATTTTACATCTGTTCCCATATAAGATGCAATTGGTTCACGAGTTAAAACCAAATGATGCACAAGAACGCATTCAATATAGTCGCCGTTAACGTTACTTATGTGTCACCCTATATATGTAAGACAGTTCAACCGACTGATATTTGTGTACTGATTTTATCAGTTCTTCCGATTTAGACTAGGCATTTGTTTTATGTATTTAATAATATATTTTGATGAATCACTTATCATCACAGAATAAATTTAAACCACTCGTCAAGTTGCAATAATTTTTATGACGTTACAGTGCGTTTATTGTTTGCTTTTGTTGTGAAACTATTTTATGCACACTTTAAATATGCAATTCTGCTACGTTTTGTACGTTTTGCTCTTATGGCATGCGGTAACAAAAGCTTTCGATGCTGTATCAGTGATGTGATGCAGCTGTGCTCCTTTGTATAATTTATTTGTATTTTATTGCTCTTTTCATTGTCCTTAGAAATGTTTGCGTACACTCTACTAGTGGTTAAGTTTGCATGGAGCTCATTGTTCGGTGTACAATAATAAAAATATGTAATCCAATATTAAAATTTGAAATCAGTGCATTCGGGTGTACCAATTTTGTAATTGAAACTTGCCTCACTAGCAGAGAATATAACAAACACAGCCATTCCTAATTAAGGACTTCCTCTGCATGAGAAATAATGTATACATGATTATAGAAATAAACGTTGTGCTCTACTAATTGCATTCTGTGTCATTTTATTTATTGCAGGGTACTTCAATTTCGCTTCAACCGTCCTAAGTGTAAGCGTATTTAATCTTCGCACTGCCTTCTCTCGTTAACAAAGGAAATCCTATAATGTTTACTGCACAATCTTCTAAATACAAGTAGTGAATGACAATGAAAATAGCTGCACCAGCTGTAGCATTGCCATCTATATCATAAATGTAGCAACGCCTCAGCATATTGTTCATATTTTGCTTTGTGCAAACGCGCTGAAACATTCACAATTCAACACTAAAGAAATCTAGATGTCTGATGGGTTACAACTAGAGCATTCAAAATCGAAACTGAAAACCGTCAAACCGAGTTTTGTTAAGGATTTTCGATTCAGTTAACAGAATTTTGATAAAGTTTAGAAATGTTTGATGAAAACTTCGTGATAAGTAAACAATTATATAATCTATTCAGGCATCTGAATGGAATTTGAATCCGATCAATGATTATAGTAATGACAACAACAATTTTTGCAAAATTGGATGGACGTCTTGGAACATAAGTGTGATACAGATATCAAATTTAGAGGATTGCGCACCATACACAAATTATCTGTGAAACCAAATTTGTTGAGAAAATCTAGTATTGTAAAAACGCCCAGAGAAAATGACGAATATTTTTGGATCGTATGATTTATACTAAAAATTTATTTTTACGTACGATGGAGGATAAAATGAAAAAGAAACAAGAATATATGATGCAGATAGTAATCGTTGGATTGAACAAAGATATTTCAAATATTCTAATTTATTTTGAAACAATTATTGTTATTTTGTAACAAATATTGATATTTTGGAAAAATTTACTGTTTGATTGCAAGCTACTTTTGATATTAATGAACATTCAAAAAAAAAAGTCAACTCTATAAATTGAATAGATCAACAAAAAATCAACAAGAAATGAACAACAAAATATTCATAAAAAATTGATTTATCCATATTCTGCACACAAAAAAAAAACATAAAATTAAATTAAATTTCGAAAAACCACTCAATTTGAGTTCTTTGTATCTGTCTTCAACTCAAACATCTAATTCTTTTCAAAAAAACAAAACCAGCTTCACCATCGATAAATCATGAATACACTTTATGACTTTTTACCCTAACAAAAACTTGTTCGAAGAAATATTATGAACAATTCGCAAACTGAAAGCATCATGCCAAATTGATCATAAGTCCAGCTTTAAATGCCACAAGATATTAATTTTTATAAGGACTCAGAAAATAACTAAAATAAAAACAATAAGGAAGAGATTGCAGTGAAATAAATAATAGAAATTTCATATTAACTTTAAATTTAAACTAGATAATATTCATTTTATATCCAACTTCTTATTTGATTAAATATAGTCATTTCATTAAAATCCAATAAACTGGTTACTGGTAATGAAGTTGCTTCGACAATCATAAATAAATTAACGTGAGAATTAAATAAAATCAGAATAGTCATCTCATGGGGGCGGGCCCAGAACTAGCCGACCTGAGATGTAGATGATGCCAGTAGTTTGAAAAAAAAATGAAAAAAGTGGCAACCTTATAAAACAATGTTTTAAATTTCAAGGCGCCACGTTATTTAGTATTTTTTATTTGTAAACATGGACAAAATTGGTCACTGTTATGTAATTCAATATTTCCATTTGAAAGATCTCAGTTCAATCAATATTAAAGTCGAGCTGGAATTTACTTAGGGAGAGTCTGCTCCTTTATTTACGACTGTAAAATATTGGGTAGCAAAGCTTAAATGAGGGATGAATACCGTAGCGGTCGATTTATTAAAAAAAAAAACAATATATTTCCCGTTATAGTACGCAGCATGAAATCGCTGCTGTACTGGCTTCTAGTTTATGGGATATCTAGTTCAATGCTGCTAATCTCGAGTGAGAATTAAAACATTAATGATAAATTATTTAGTGCACAATTTCAAAAGCGTCATTTATTTTATTTGTCCCCAGTTTTTAAGATAAAACACAAGCAACAATAAGAAATGTTATATCATTATGAGGACATTAGAATTCATTGCTGGCTTTCTATTAGATGTAACATTATTGAAAAACGAAAAATTCAGAAAGACTTTCAGCCCCAACTCAGCAAGAATAAAGGCGGAAGTCATTCCATAAGAATAGTATTTTCATGGCATCCACAAATAATATACGAGCATGTGTTGTCCTTCTTGGGAATCTCTTTATAATTACACCTAATATATCAGGTAGTCGTTGTAAGAATAGTAAATATTTGTAGTAAATTTAATATATTTCTGATGCAAAAACTTATAATTGTACTTAATGTATTTAAAATTGTTGTTCGTTATTAATTGAAACTAACTAGTTATGTGAATTCTGATTACCAAATAGAACATTGTCATGAGAAATGATTTAAAGAATTTTCAGTGCTTCAGTGGATCGAATGAAAAAGGAGTGAAAAATGGCATCCCACTTATGATAAGTTCATGTTAAATTCAACGACGACTACTCAACGACGACGATTATCCAATATTTCACCACTTTTAGATCGTTATCCACGGATCATGCATATTTTCCTGGATGGTATTTTGTTACGCGATATGTTTTGCTTCCTTTAGTGGATAAATCATAGAAAAAGTTAAATAAAATTTTTAGATACTATTGAAATGCCAATTCAGCAAAGTAATAAAGTATTTTTGGTATTCACAAAATAAATCTCAGATTTATCTAGTCCTTAAAATTCAGTTGTGAAATTGTGGTGCTTCAGAGTGAATTACAAGTTTCAGTATTTCGTTTTCAGATAACTCATTGGCCATCACCCAACAGATATTTTTATGACAAGGAATCAGAAGCTGCGTATTAAAAACAATTCGTAAAAGTATTGAAATAGATATATTACAAAAAACATTACGAAGTCATATCACGTCGCACAGGGCATTCGTACCTGGCCAAATTCAATGCTCGTTATGAAAATTTAGCTAAACTGCATCGTAATCACAGTACAAATCGCATTTTCAATCGGAAGAAAATTGTTTTTTCAGACAATTCAAACTCAGTAGCATATTCCTCAACCAATTTGAACAATCATTTCTTTTATATGAAAGGGAACAAAATAGAACTACAGAAAATGTATTGCACATTTACATGATGACCATAATAAATTATTATTCCATTTCTACTTACTTTCTCCTTACATACCGCATATTGCTTTTAATTAATGAATAAATAGTGCAAATATATGAAAAACTGAAATATAGTTCGATTAAAGTTCGATTTAGTCCTGGCATGAGGAAGTATTTTCATATTAAACAGTGTCGAAAACGTTATTTCCTCGATATCATACCACCTTCTTCCGTTTTTCTGGTAAAAAATTGTCTTTGTATAGTATTTTTCAATACGACGCCAACTGTTTGGTGCCATCTCTTAAAAAGTTTATGAACTAGGATGATACTTTCGACTGCAATTTATTCAACATCAAATGCTAGTGCGTACTAAAACGAGATCATTAAACAAATTATAGCAGTTCCTGTAGTTATTTTTAATTGCGGAGTAACTATAAAATTGTTTTAAAAATATGTGAAATATCACAACTGTTCTAGAGGTGAATTCAGACCTTGTACAGCGATTTTTTTTTCTTACTAGGCTGGAGAAATCTCGACCGCATCTATGGAGGGAACAGTAAAAATATGGAAATCTCAGGATTAGAGGATAGTGATGCCATCCTGACTTCCTGGTCCGATTGTATTCAGGCTTTGTTGAGGGAGTTCTTTCCGAGGTCTGGGACTCTTTCCCCTTGGGAAGTGGTACCCGGTGCACCTGAATTTGAAAGAGATCGTGTGTATATGTTGGCTATTTTCTGCGTCAGTGGAAAACGGCCAGGATCATTGTACCCTTAAAGTCGTCCAATCCTCGATCTTACATGCGGCAGATGTTCTTCAGTTACTGATGAGGGCTGCACATCTGAATCTAGTTGTAATTTGTCGTGCGATGGAATTCTAGGCCAGGAAAGAGTGTGCCTGGCGGCAACGGACTGGCCCATTTAGGTCAAGTGATGACTTAATAGTCGGTAATATGTCTTCTACCCAGGACATGTTGGTTAGAGCAAGGGAATTTCCTTCCAAAGCGCTTTCTCGGCATAGGGCAACTGTGACATAGTTGTAGGAAGTAGGCCTGCCGGTTCTTTCGAAGCAATCTAACCAAAGATTTAAATGCCTGCAAGACTGTTCGGATGAAGCTGATCCTACAATTTTTTTTAGCTTCATAGGCGGCAGCTGTTGCAGGGGCATTAGTCGCTCGACTGCGCGGGGTTGAAACAGGGAGCAGGTCAACTAGAGGGTCCGACCAGACGATTTTTTTTTTGTTACCGGGGGTGACGGAGATACACACGGACAAGGTCTTGAGTTCGTGCCTTCATGATCAGTGTCTTACAGACCTCTCGCACGGTGCGGGCAGGCAAAGGAATTCCACGTCTTTATTACCGTCGACGAGCAGAAGGGATTTGGAATTTTGCTCGTCTGTCCTCGGTGAAGATACTGCATCCTTGCAATGTTTTATCGTCCATTCATTCTACCTGGGGTTTCCGCACACGCATGTATGTAAAAATTTCCAGTCTGTACTCTTTTTGCAGCAGGGTGTTCAATACCGTGAATTATGGTGTATAAATCAAAATTTGGAAGAAGTTTAGCTGCGCAGTTCCAACTGGTGTTAAGACATGCCCCCATACAAGCATAATAAATTTGATATATTCTGACTGAAAGAAAAGGGCTGACAGTTGCGGTGACTTGCTCCCAAAATATCGGCTTCTATTTCTATAGGGTGATTTTTTAAGATTTAAGTTTTTCGGATTGGCAGCACTGGTTGGTAATGATGTCCAAACGTCATCTGTCAAAGTGAAAAGTGTACAGTATACTCTGCCATTTCATCATGGAAAGACTAAAAAATGAGCAACGATTGCAAATCGTTGAAATTTACTATCAAAATTCGTGCTCTGTGACAAATGTGCATTGTTTGATACGACCATTTTATGGTCGTTGAATCAACAATTCATGCTGTTATCTCCAAATTTCGCACTAAATTTACTTTGTTGGACATAAAACCATCGACTCGCATGCGTAGAGTGCGTACCGAAGAAAATATTGCAGCCGTAGCGACCAGTGTTAATAACGATCGTGAAATGTCAATTCGTCGCCGTTCTCAGCGATTGGGCATATGTGTTACTGAACCACAAGGAATTTTTTTTCCAATTCGATGTGTTGAACTTGGTTGACATGTGGTTCCATCAGGACGATGCAACATGCCACACTGCTCGTGAAACAATGGATATGTTGAGGGATGGATTTGGTGATCAGCTTATCTCTCGATATGGCTCTGTGAGTTGGCTCCAAGATCTTACCGAAATGCTCAAAAAAGTGACGACAAATTGAACCTTCCGAATGGACATTTTGAGACGGAGCCGCAGACAACATTTACATAAAATTATCAAATGACAAAGACCATTTTATCAATTCCAATAAAAAATGTTGATATATGATGCAAATTTGAGTGTTTTATTTAATTTAAAAAAAAAAATTACAATTAAAATATCAGCCTTAGATAGTCTGAGTTAACTTGGTTATCCCAGAGGGGCGCCGGCAATCGCATTGTAATAAGTATGACCAGTGTGATTAGCATACCATGGCGAGACTCGAGTAAAACCTCCGTGGACTCTAAGCTGGTAATGCCTAATTTCAAAATTTGTTAGCTTCTGAACATCCCCATGTAAAGTTTCAGCCTCCCATCTCAATTATTACGATCTCCATTCTGCTCTTAACAGATATACCGATGGTCGAACGGAAATGCTTACTTATATGGACATAGAATTTTGCTGTAATGTTCTTTTCAATGCACTTAAAATGACTTAAAATGGTATACACCTTCATTCTCTTGGATAAAGGGAGATCGAAACCCTTACAAAACAGCTTAGTTATTTCCGAAATCGCATGCTTTAGTTCTCGAAGAGTTATGCCAAAATAAATATCTAATTGGTTTGTAGATTGCCGCTTTTCCAATGTCATGCTCTAGTGCGCCTCTATCTTACGCATTTTTTAAGACAGATATTACATTCTTATTCCAAACATGATGTTGTATTCATTGTGGAATACAGTTCTAACTTGTACACATTCTGTTGCTTGCGTACTGCAATTTTTGGTATTTTACAAATTCTTACCAATATTAAAGTAACTGTCTAACTGTCACTTCTTTTAATAATGTAAATAAAAAATGTGAAAATATTACATATAAATAATTTTAACAGTAGATTTAAAGTTTGCTTAAAGATCTTACTAACTATACAATAAAATCTGAGAGACTAACTCTGAAATACAATGATTTAACATAAACACCTTAGCACGATTTTCCAAATTTTAGCAAATTTTTTGAGACGTATAAAAAGCATTTTTAAAATAAGAGTGTTTCCTAAAGTTTTGAGAAAAATCGATGCTGACATTTTTTTTTTTTTTTTGTTTTTTTGTTTTTGTTTTTTGCTCTTTGGTATCGAATGCCTTACATCATTCTTCTAACTTTTCTCCAAAAAATCGGCTAAACCGGCTTTTTTTGACCGAATAACCAAAAATCATTTAGTAAGAAACACAAATTCTTAATATAATTCTAAAACCGGTTTCCTGGAAAAGTCGGATATTTGGAAGCTCTTGTTGCAACTGCACTCTATGGTCATGAGCTCTTAAATGAAAGTGTATCAAATGTAGTGCGCAACATTTGTAAGCAGTTTTTTTTATTACGACTAAGATGGAAATGAGCAATTCTCTGTGCATGGATGCATGGAAGCAATTAATATTATTCCTTCATTTTAAGTTTATGGGGTTATAAAAATTATGTGAGGAAAAACGAGATGCACCCTCAACGGAATGAAGTGAAAATAAAAATGCACTGTTTTTGCTATTTAATATGAATGGGTATCATTTATATCTTTGCAAAAGCTTGAATTTGTGCCATAATACTGCTTGTACCATGATGTAAATCAAGAGGATTGTTTGATAACTGCTTAACCTAAAACAATGCGGTTACACTGCTTGTATCATGATGTACAAGATGAGGATTGTTTGATAACTACTTAACCTGAAACAATGCGATATTTTTGTTTTTGTCATCCGTCACACGGTCAACTATATTCAGATCATTATTTATTCGATCATTTACAGTGAAGAATTTTAGGCATTCCTTCAGTTAATCATACCAAGGTATGGCTTAGTCGAACGGAGTTGCAGCTGTGTCCTTCTAAACCTTCAGCCAGTTCGTTATGGATGATTTTTAGAGCAATGTTTCGTCTTCTGGCAAAACATAACTTAGCCATTTTGATGCAGTTAACTCAGTGAGAATAGAAATATGGAATTTTTTAACGTCATTACGTAAAGTGATCTACGTAGATTCGTGTTAACTCAATGTGCCAAATATTTGATGCACAAAAACCAGTTTGTAATGCAGTTATTACAGCTAATATATACTGAATAACATGGACTTGAATCACAATGACGTAAAAGCCAGACAAACAAAAATATTTGATTTAGTCAAACATTATATTACACGAAAGATACGATGGTTGAATGTATATTATAGGGAATTTTATCTAGGAATGCACAGCTAAATTGTCTTGCAAATAGCATTGTATCCAACTCAAAATAACATAATTACTATTAAAATTTCAGTCCATTTGAAATCATTCTAAATTTTTAGTTATTCTTCTAAAAAACAAAAGAAGAAGTGGACAAATGATACAAAAATTAAGTTCTGTTGTATTTCGCGAATTTCTTAAAAGGTGATAATAAAGCATGAAATTCGTCATCGTACAAAATATTCAGCAAAAGCTAATGAGAAATGAAACGTGGGAATTGCGTGAGGTTTATTTTTCTTCCCATTGTCCACTCCTTACGAACACTAAAACTTTATTATTTGCTTACAAAAATTATGAATTTAGACATGCCTTTTACACACTCAATTAATCTTCAATGGTTTTCATATGACCTCTCAGATGCGTCATATTTTTATATTACTGAAATTTGCGTCAATGGATAAAAGTTATAAAAACTAAACAATTTCCTTCAAATTATCATTCGAAGAACAGTATAATTGCAATGTGTACGGTTGCATATTCATATAATATCATTTTCAATGCTATAAATTTGCATATGCGCTATTTACATATTGAAAGGAATTAAGCCGGTGTAAAAATAGTACTTACAAATGTTTAATTCATTGTCAAGAGCACACTTGAAAATATACTCAAATCACACTTATACTTTCTCTATGCTTTTCATTTAAATAGGTTGAAATTCAAGGTAGAAGATTTGACAACTTACAAACGCAATCTTATAAATAATTACATAAATTCAGAAAACAAAATTTGTTTGCCGTTATACGAGGGCGGACCCAAAACTACCCGATATATGGTATAGATGGCGCCAATAGTTTAAAAGGAATTATTCTGGTGAAAAGTGGCACTCTTATAAATCAAATGTTTTGAGTTTGAATCCGCCAAGTTTTTTTCTCACCTTATTTGTTTTATTGGATCACTCACGTGGATCTAATTGTCCACGAGTATGTATCTTTCCCGCTTTGTTTTTTTTTTTTAGATGTATGCTTTTTTGTTTATACGGTCCTCTGAGATAGGCTGGGATTAGTTTCATATACAAAAGCTTACGGCAGCTTCTGAGTTAGCAGCTCTAATGGTATTGTTTAGCGCGATCTTTGTACAAATGTTCTCACAGTTTTATTAACCCGGAGGCTTGAGTTACGCACATGTCCCGCATCATAGATTTAAACTACGTGAGAAAAGAGGCCAAGGCCGGAATACATGAGCGGAGAATCTTCAGGCGTAATGCCGCAGACTCATGTATTACTCTTGGTAATGCGGACCATGTGAGTGATGGGGCCAAGTCCAGAACACATGGTGGGTGCTTCAATAGCACAAAAAATGAATTGACCTGGCCGCAAAGCGAGCAATGTGAATGATGAGGCCAAGATGGGTGCCGCGCTTGCTTTCAATAAAATAAAAACATAGTCATGAAGATATTTCAGTAGAGTAGCCGCAAAAAAGAATTTTTGCTCCGACTTATAATCATGGATGAGACATGGGTTCACCACTTCACACCTGAGACAAAGAAACTGTCAAAGCAGTGGACTGAAATGGGAGAATTAAAGATCGAATGGGATAAGACGGTTCTATCCGCAGGCCAGGTCATGGCGTCTGTTTTTTTGGAAGCGCTTGGTATTATTTTTATTAATTATTTTCAGAAAAGAGAAACTATCAAAGGTTAATATTATGCTAATTTATTGCATTGTTTAGGTGATGAAATTATGAAAAAAGGCCGCATTTGGTGAAAAAGAAAATGTTGCTTCATTAAGACAATGCTCTAGTTCACAAATCCACTGTTGCGATGGCCAAAATTAATCGTATAGTTTAAATTGCTTTAACAAGCATCGTATTCGCCGGTTTAGCTCTTTAGGATTATTTTCTATTTCCAAACATGAAAAAATGTTTCGGTGGTAAAAGATTTGCTAACAAGTTAGAGATGAAATTTGCGATTGGTGACTATTTCCAGGGTATAGAAGCTAAACAGGGTATAGAAGCTATTAAATATCGGTGGAAAAAGTGTATCGAGCTAGAAAAAAAAGATTATGTTGGAAAATAAAGAAAAATTTTTCCAGCTCTTGTGTGTCTTAAGATCGCTCTCGTATTTCACTTAGCACTTTAATTGTTTTGAAAGTTGTTGTTTCCAAAACAATTAAAGCTGGAAAAATATTTCTTTGTTTTCCAACATAATCTTTTTTAAGCGCATGCAGTAAGTTAGATGCATACTCTTTGCTGCTAAAATGTTAAGATAAGATATTTTTCATTTTAATTCATTATAGTGATTGGACTTTTCCATTATGCACGAAATACAATGTCATTTAAATGACCACCTCTGGATTGGTTGCAGCAGTAGATCCTTTTGAGGTACTTTTCGACCACTTTTTCGCACATTTCGGTCGGTATCTCGGCGAAAACATTACGCATATTGGTTTTGAAATACTCCAACTTTTGGAAATTATTCGCTTAAACAAGGTATTTGACGTGGAAAAGCCTAACAGCGTCAAACCGCGTGATCTTGGTGGCCAACTGACAACGACAAAACGTGAAATTACTCTTTCTGGGAACTTCTCATGCAGTAAAGCCAAAATCAGTCAAGTTGTGTTGTTTGTGGCATCGAGTGTAAAGGTAATTTAGTTTATATCGGATTTGAATTCAGGCATATTTCCTAAATTCCGAGCAATATTTTTCTGTTAGGTTGTAGTGATTCTATAAGCTGGTACGCATATATTTTGTCTGCTTCTCCCATATTAGTGATTAATTTCAGGTGCAGCAAAATATGACTTGAAATGGTATCAGGAAGTATTCTTTTGGCCACAACAGAAATTCGCCATATGGGCCTCAATTATGTCAGAATAACCCACGCTCTACTTCGTATGTTTCTCTTGAACAATAGGAAGTTCTTAGTTCCGTGTACGCTAACCTTTGATCTTTTGCAGAGTTTTGTAAGGAAATATGGAACTAAAATCTTTCAAGAATATTCAGCAGGTATCTGGCATATATATTGAATAGCAACCAGAATGAGATTTGAACATTTTGATAAAACAAGTCCATATAATAATTTGAAAGTAAAATGAGAACAAATTACACTAGAATATTGACGAAAACAACGAAAAAATAACCTTTACCTAACTCAAAAGCTCTAAAATTAATTTTAAAATAAAATATATTATATTTAAAATTAAATTGAAGTAAATTTAAAATTAAAAATTAATTTTATGTATTGTACGCATTTCAGCCAGTAGAGTCACTTACCTTCACCAGGACGAATGTACCATTTAATGCGGCAAAAATGTAACACCCAGAAGGAAGTGCTACAGCGCGAAGTGACTTTTAACCAAATGTGTTTCAAGACTAGTTAGTCGAACAAGTGGTGTTAGTGAGTAAGTGATGGCACTTCTTAAAACTTTTTACGGACATCGTTCTTAAAATTTTGCCACATCGTAGACGGAGATTGTAAATGGACTTATCGGCCTATATCTTCTGGGACTTTACTGACTTTTCATAATTCAATTTTGCCTGCGTAATTCCTCGTCCGTAACCTGCACCAAGTCAGTTTATTGCATCGTAAAATGATACGAATTGATTCATAAGACAGAGAAAGCTCAGCGGCAACTTTTTTTATATTCAAACTTTCATACTTAATTATATTCAGTGACCATTTCCTTCACTTTACTGATGGTAGCTTCAATTAAAGACATCGATGGTCGACCAGAGCCAGGCAAATCTCTCATCATGTCACGATCATTTGTCAATGCACGCTACCTATATGCAAGTATCATCCAATTGCGACTTCGTAGTTCTTGGCACATGTTAAGCGTTTGCCAAAGTAGGATCTCAGAATGAAAACGGATCACTTCGGCACAACCTTTATTATACCCCCATACAAATTGACCGGTTTTTCGAAATTCAATCAGTCCTCTGTAATTAGTAATTGGTCGGCTTTTGGATTCAAAGTTTCTATCCAGTACATTGATTTACAATTCTCTCCGGAATTTCGGAAAAATGTTGTTGAAACAACCACGCACCTTCTGACACCTCCCATACAAATGGCCTACTTCAGCCATTTCTTTTTACATCTTTACTTTACTTTTTACATCCTATCCTACCGAATTGGCCACATATCATATCTTTGGTAATGCAGGTTTTGGGATCGAAAATGGGCTACGTTTCCACGTCCATTCTGATATCTAGCATACAAATTGTTCAATTTATCGAAATTGAATTTTTCACTGTAATCCCTAATTGATAACCTGCAATTACTTAAATTTGCATCAGTTATATTGCCTTATAGTGCTGGTTAAAAAAAGGATGAACGGAATTACCACGTCCTCTCTGGTGTCTCCCATACAAATTACCTTATTTAATTCATGTATTCCTAGATTTATATCGTTAATTGAATTGCATTATGTTCAATATATGTAATTGAGCTCTCGTCAGGCGTTTAGTACTGTGAATGAAAATAATTGGCGGAGGACTAAATACGGAGAACTTGACAAAGTTTTGCTTCTTTTATTGTGTTTTAATTCAGAGCATTTTTTTGCAGTAACAAAGAAGAACATCTGCACTGGTTGCCTTCCCAAATCTTATATCGTATAATGTCATTCCTTCCGGTGAAAGTGTACTTGCTTCCAGCAAGTCCCTTCCAAGACCAATGTTGTTCATATAAGTATTACATAGTCCTATCCTGATTTCATCAAAATATAGGGTTATCCATTTTTCGGTTTCAAAAGTAAAGTTAAAGTTATGATTTCGCTGAAATTTTTATCTTATTATTATACTTGAACCGTGCCGTTATGTAGGAAAAACCATGTCATTTAAATGACCGTTGCTGGATTGGTTACAGTAATGAATCCTTTTGAGGTAATTTAGACCACATTTTCGTATATTTCGGGCGGTACGTTTGGATTATCTGCGTAAACACGGTATTTGACGTTGCCCTAAAATAAAAGTCTAACGGGGTCAAATCGAAGTTGTGGTCAGTTGATATCGCCAAAACGTGAAGTCACGCTTTCTGAAAACTTCTAATGCAATAAAGCCAAAATCAGTCCTATAGGATCACATTTGAATCACCACTTTTGTAGTAAGTTATAACTATTTTTACGCGTTCTTCGGTTGTTAAATGATCCATATTCGTAAATGGCAAAACTTTCACTAAATAAACAACACTTCATATGAGAGGTACTTAACAGCTAACAGCCTTGTTAGAACGACGGTTTTGGAACCAGTAAATGGATAACCCTATACTTTAACTAGGGTCATTAGAAATGGCATAATAAATTCGTTTCGAAACTCAAACATGTCCAGTTTTGTGAAATCCGAAATTTAGTAGTAGTCAGCCGACACTGCAATGTGAATTTATTTTTCAATTTTATTTTTTTCTTCGACTTTAATTTTTTCAAAATTTTATCAGCCTTTCTTTATCATACGGAATTTTGATTTGATTTTGATTTTTATGAAATATTGTATCTTGTGAGCACAATTTAGATCCAATACAGCACATTTTTTTATTGGGTTCAATTTGAAAGCGGTGGCGCGAGCTCAGAAAGAGGTCAATTAGAGTTTATATTAATTAATTTTTTTTTTTTTTAACAAACACGTTGAATTTTTTCTAGGACGTCGTCAAAGCTACACAAATCTGTGCCCTTAGATTATATCAAATGCAATTATCAAGACTCCAAATGGATGGAAACAAGTAAAGTGTGAACATATCTGGCACGACGCGCTTACTTGAAATTTAAATTAATTAACACTTTTACGAGATACAAAAATTGCTATATTTTGAACGCACACTCTCATAAAGGTTTGTTGTATTATACACACTCTCATACAGGTTTATTGTCTTATATGTACAAATGTTATATATAGATGAACAATACACCTAACGTATGGGCAACCTTTTAAGCGCCACTCTGTTATTAAAAATGTAAGCCAAATTAGAAAGCTTTCTAAAAGGATTTGACCTTCTCATTTATACATATCTGTGTATATATGTGTGTACACATGTGCACATATGTATGTAATTGTGAGGCAGTGTGTGTTTCCATGTACAAGTGTACATACGCGTGGCTGTCATACGTTAAAATTCAGTATGAGGAATATTAATTAGTCGGATTACATCCAAAAACATTAAAAAAACAGCAAAGCCGCTGAGCATCATCAACGTCATTATTAAACAAAAAATGGCCTCCTAACCTTCCTAAAAACGATGCTGCCTTTATAATTGTGTAAAATGTAGATGTCCAGTTATGTTTACATTACAAATTTGTTCCTAAGTTAACTTCCGAATGTAATTTAAAACAACATGTCTGCCGCACAAGGCTTATCATTATTATTATTATTAATTATCAATATTTCTGGAAATATTTTACATTCTGTCAAAAAAAAGCAGAAAAAAGTACTGTCAGTTTGTCAACAGACCACAAAATATTTGTTATTCAGTCAATTTTATTATATTGCCTTCAAAGTGGGCTTCTATCGAAATATTGCACTCATGCAAAACAATAATCTAAACATCAAAACATTATTTAAAGACATTTTCTGTTAAAGAATTCAATTGCCAGCAAAAATCTTAGTTTATATATTCTAATAAATGAACGCACGTGCATCGAATTGATAATCTGAGCTTTGGAAAGAGAAAAGTAGCAGCCACATTAGATAAGCATGGTAGTAGTTCGATGACATTTGTTGCGTTTTTACCAGAGATAAGCTAACAAAGGTAGCCGCGTGAGACGGTGCGTTATCGTGATGCGAAATTCTAGAGTTTTCTTTCCAAAAATCTGGTTTTTTTCTGATGAAATTCCTCTTCACCCAGAGGAGTGAGGAGTGCGATAACCAAAGAATACAGTCAACAACATTATCTTATCTTTTGATAGATTTTGATGTGGTCATTTTTGATGGATTTTGATGTAGTTTCCACCCTGTTGAAAAGTGCCATTCTGAAACTTGTTGGCTGGAGCGCGTATTAAAGTCGTAAACCCAAGTATTATATCGGGTGGTTCGGAAAGTTCGTTCGGTTTTTAAAAGAAACTTATTTACAAATTTATATACAATAGAACAACTATTTGAATCTATTACATAATCTCCCTTTTTTAATAACTTCTTTTTAATTCCTCCCTCATAAAACTCGCGTGGGTTTTCTGAAAAAAAAACGTTCAGTTAGATTTTTCACTTGCTCATCGTTATGGAAATTTAAATGCCTCAAGTGGTTGCACAGACTGCGAAATAGATGATAGTCGGACTGGACGAGGTCTTTGGAGTACAGTGGGTGAGGTAAAGCTTCACACCAAAGTTCTGACAGTTTATGACTGGTCCGCCAGGTAGTGTGAGGCCTGAGTAAAAGAGTATCGAGGTTGCTCACAAATCAGAGCTCTTTTATGACCCCGTGAACGGCTGAGACTAATTTTTTGATTATTTCAGATATTTCGCTAACTGTTGCAGCCGGATTAACAACAACTAAATCTCTCACCTCCTCGAAAATAATTTCTTTTGGTCATCCTGATCTGGGAGTCGCCCGCAGAAAATCTTTTAAACCATTTCTGGCAAGTTCTTTCATTTGATCCGTTTTGTTCATAAGCTGCTGGCTTCAGCAGCCATTTTATTCTTCGGAAATAATACTGCATAATATGCCTAAAATGCTGTTTTTCGCTCATTTTTCTATTATTTAAAACTTTTCTTTAAACGCTAGAACGAGAATAGTAAACAATTTAGAGAAGTGAATGGTGGAAGTTATGATAGTGTTTGAAGGAACTCTACGTCATGAGAATTGATGTATAGTGAACTAACGAATTAACCGAACTAATTTTCCGAACAACCCAACAGCTTTTACTGAATTTGGTGTCGAAACTGACTCATTCTAGTATGCTTTCAGCGACTTTTACGTGATCGACTTTTAAGAGAAAATTCACGTTGAAAATAGTTGGGCGGCAACGCATTTCATACCCAAACAATCATGTAAAATTATGCGAATCGACTGATGAGGTTAAGGAAATTCAGCGATAGCTCTCAAAAATTAAATAATTGTTTTTGGTCATGATTTCCTTCACTTTATTGATGTTAGCTTCAGTTGAAGATGTCAATGGTCGGCCGGAACGAGGCAAATCCTTCACTATATCACGGGTCAAGTCACGCAAAGAAAAAAGTTGTTCGCCCACATTTTCCGAACTGGCTAGATTGCCGAGCAGGTGCGTCTTCCATGTTCATCTTTGAAATTTTGTTCGTGACACTAAACCCATTTTTAAAATCACTTTTACATTATGTATTATATAAAATTTCAGCCGAAATTTTAATATGTTGAAAAAAGTACTTTAGTTGCTTCTAAATTACTTGGTTGCATTTTGCAAAACGAAATAAGAAATATAAGAAATAGCTTTTTGTTTTAGGTGTTTTTTGGACAAAGATTTTACCTAAATTTATTAGTATATTGTCATAATTTTTTTCTTGTTTTGCATTTTAGTTAAATTACGTCGAATTTTCATTACTGTTTCGTTAGGAGAAATAATTGTATAAACCGGATGTATAGGATGATGAGACCAAATACTATTCTTACTAGAGAAGAAACCTAAGCTGGTTAGTACTTTTAAAACTGTTCAGGAATATTATTGATTATCTCGTAAGATATAGTAATTAGTGTTATAATTTTTGAAGCCTCAATATTACATTACAAAGTACAGTGATGAAAACAAATTACGGTATAGCAATTCCATTGCCGATTTTGTAAGGTCCGTATAGTAATTTTAATGACAACTGCCAGCCTATAAAGTACAGGAACAACTTTAACCGAACGACTCCTAGCATCGTTTGTTATTTACTGTAAACGTTCCATTTTTCTAGTCATTCATACTTTAAAAGTGATAAGAGTTATCAATGATGTATGTAATTATTATTACACAGTGACCAATAAACAATAAAAACATCTTTAAATCTTTTCGAATTTTACTAACAGTTGTTGTCTTTTTCCATCCATTCAAGAAAGATATATAAATATGAGATAAATAAAGCGAAACTATAATTATGTTGCTCGTTTCAACAGTGGGATGCGAACGTTTTCTGTCAGCGTAGTAAAAAAAACACCAATATCACACCATCAAATGAAGATATTGCTTTTTGCCGGCTCATGTCAATAATTGTAATATCAATTTCAATGCAGGACAATGTTGGATGGTTTAAGTGAAAGCAGGAATAGAATATTTCAAAAAAGGATGAGGGAGAATCGTACATATAAAAATGTTTTATATACAGGGTGGCGCAATAGAACGTGCGTATTGCATCATCTTTTTTTGCGGGGTAGAAAAGGCGCGGGCGGGGGGGGCGCCTACATCGTTGGGTTGGCGGGCACATAGAGTTTTAGTCGCTATGAATCACTTCGACGGGAAGCGTCGCGCATTTTGCGTGTGCGCATTTTACGAGAACTCTCGTTCATATATTGCTACCAGACGACTATATTGTGCTGAATATGGACTACGGCGAATTAGTGAAGCTCCAAGTGCTAATTTAATTAAAATATGGGTAAAGCGTTTTGAAGAGACCGGCTCAACATTTAAACCACAAGCAAATGGTCGCCCAAGAACATCTAGGACCAAAGACAATGTTGAGAGAGTTATGGAGTCAGTACGAGGAAATCCACAAATGTCGACTCGCAAGAGATCGTCTGTCTTACAATTATCGCGACGAAGTTTGCAACGAATTTTAACATTGGATCTAAACTGCATCCATATAAGCTGCAATTAACACAAGAATTGAAAGAGTCTGACTTCATAGCAAGGCTCGCATTTGCTAATGAAATGCTTAATCGATTTTCCAATTTTGACAATATCCTTTTCTCTGACGAGGCTCATTTCCTTATGAATGGGTTCGTAAACCGTCAAAATTGTCATTACTGGAATAGTGAAATTCCCAAAATCAAACACCAGAAACCATTGCATAGTCCTAAAGTGACAGTATGGGCAGCAATCTCTGCCAGAGGAATAATTGGTCCTTTTTTCTTCGAAAGTACGCGGGGCCAAAACGTTACGGTTAACTAACTTAACACTATGTTGAGATGTTGGGCGGATTTTTGGCTCCAGAAATTGAAAGTTCAAGAATAGTGAATTCCAGAACTTAGTTGCAACAAGATGGAGCTACTTGTCACACATCAAATGACTCCATGGCGGTGGTGAAGCAGATGTTCCCTGGCAGACTGATTTCGAAAAGAGGTGATATCCCATGGCCCCCACGTAGTCCAGACTTGACGCCTCTTGACTTTTTTTTGTGGGGATACCTCAAACACAAAGTCTACAGTAATAATCCAAGAAACATCGTTCAGCTCAAGGAGAATATCCGTGGTGAAATGGCAGCCATTACACCAGTATTACTGAAGAAAGTTTTCAATAATTTTCGTTTGCGGTTAGAGGAGTGCCGTCGTGGAGATGGTCACCATTTAGATTATGTTATTTTTAAAAAATAAACTCCATTTACTCTACAATGCCTTAGATTTATTTCAACCATACCTTTTGTATTTGTTTTTTTAATTATTTTTTAAATATGCACGTTCTATTGCGCCACCCTGTATATACCAAAACGTTTTATGTATAATTCAAAACAGTGATAATAAAGTGGATTGAAAGCAGCAAAAATATACTTGGAAAAGCAATGTGCAAATGAAAGTGAGACAATCGTAATAGCCCATTTTTCGGTTTCAAAAGTAAACTCAAATAAAACACACCTAAAGCTATGACCAAATTTTTTTCATATTTTATTAATTGAACCTTGCCATTATGTACGAAATAAATGACCGCCTCTGGATTGGTTGCTGCGGTGATGCTTTTAAGGTTCCTCCAGCGAAATTTCTAATTTTCGAAAAAATACCGCCCACTGACACCTCCGGACCATAATGCGTCCAACACAGTCACTTTTTCGGGATGCAATGGCTTTTCCACAATCACTCCCAGCGCTGTATGCGACAATTTTGCTTGCTGACGTAACCGGCGAAAGAAAAAAAGTAAATTTTGTTCAATTGAAAACCCACGTTTGATTAGTAAACTTTAACTATTTTTACGCGTTCTTCGGTTGTTAAAGGAACCATATATTTATAAATAGCAAACCTTTCACTACATAAATACGACTTCAGATGACAAGTATTTAACAACTGACTGAGTAGCCTTGCCATACCGGCATTTTGAAACCACTAAATTGGTTGGAAATAATAACAATAAAAATCCACTATATGGCGCGCGAATCATGCTACTCTCAACTGTCAATGAGGACCGTTATTTGAAGATTTTCAAGAGATTTCTTTACCCAGAACTGTGTTGAAGACGTGTCCGTTTCAACTGCATTTACAATCAGCGAGATCGAACAACTTCACATATAAGCAGACCGGTTATGGTGGAGCTCTAAGGAAAATTCCCAAATGAAATCCAGAAATCCAGAATATCCAGAAACTCCACTTTCCGCAATCCGCCAAAATCACTACACCTGACTGCACCAGGCTTTTTTATGAAGTCATGTCAAGTAAGAAGTGTACAAAACGAAATCAAGGAATTTGACTGAATTGAAGCAGTCCATTAAAACAATAATAGTGACGATCCCATAACGAATAATTTTCTGATCATATATCATATATGCGTCAGTGAGCATGAAGATGATCTACGATCTACCATCTATAAAACCATATGGTGGTATAAAATAAGAATGATTTTTTTACACGATAAAAAAAAATAAATGAAATACATTGATTAAAACAAAAAGATATTTACATTTCTTCTTGTAGCACAACCTCTGCTCCACTCTGTATAATCATTTTTGGTAGAGTATATGTGCTACTAAGCAAACTTATGGCATTTACCTAGAAAACAGTGCCTATGATAGAAGAATTATTTCCAAATATTGATTTTGTCATGGATACTTCACAACCGTTTTTTTTTTTTTGGTCGACATTTATATAGAATAAATTGAAAAAAAGTATAACAATATAGTACGAAGTGAAATATCTCTTAAAATGTTGCAAACTTTTATTTTTATTTTTTTAAATTAAAATCCCTCAGGAAAGGATCAGAAATCATAGAGAAACCTCACGTTTCATTTATTCAAACTTATTAAACGGTTACTCTCTTGCAAGCCTCACTACCTGTCGGTCCTTGGAATTTGAAATTTTAATCAAATTTTACGATTGTACGTTAGTTTACAGGGCAGTTAGTCGTGTAAATTACTACAATGGACGTTTATATTTATGAAAAATACAACACTTCGTCTTATTTCTCTTAACTCGTTATTTTGCAGTAATTTATGGTGTGATTAAGCTGCATAACGAATACTTCATGAATATTGCCTTGCAAGTAATTCACAACTATACGAGGTGTGTGCAAAAAATTAACTAAATTTTTAAATTTTTTTATATTGGTACACTCGTCTTGAAGATATGTTGACGGTTTTATCCATATAGCATGTTTAGTTTGTTTGTGAAAGGCATAAATAAGACAAGTGTTTTGCCTGTACGGCGATTTCTGCTATCAAAAAACAAAATTTATCAAAGAAGTTGCATCAAATTTTGTGTAAAATGTGCTCAAAAACACTTGAAATGTTGACAGTAGCATACGGTAAGAGTACTCTGAGTCAAAAAAATGTTTATAAGTGGTACAAGCATTTCACAGAAGGTCGAGAAGATGTGAATGGCGACGCTCGCTCTGGACGCCCCAGCACATCAACAACCGATGAAAATGCTGAGAAAGTGAAGAAAATTGTTATGGAGAATCGTCCAATCACAATTACAGAAGTTGCTGAGGATCTCGGCATATCGGTTGGTTCATGTCATGCAATCTTTTCGGAAATTTTGAGCATGAAGCGTGTGGAAGCGAAATTCGTTCCAAAATTGCTGAATTTTGACCAAAAACAACGTTGGATCTGGATCAACGATGATACAGATTTGCTTATAATGGTCATAACTGATGACGAATCATATGTATACGGTTATGACATCGAAACGGAAGCCCAATCGTCCCAATGAAAGAGTCCAGGAGAGCAAAGACCAAGAAAGGCACGCCAAGTTCGATCAAATGTCATAGTTTCGCTCACTGTTTTTATCGATTACCATGGCGTAGTGCATCAGGAGTTCTTACCACAAGGTCTTATTACCTTGAAGTTTTGCGCCGTTTGCGTGAAGTAATATGAAAAAAACGCCCGGAATTGTGGAAAAAAATTCTTGATTTTTGCATCATGACAACGCATTTGCTGACTCATCTTTTCTTGTGAGAGATTATTTCGTCAAAAACAATACCGCCCCAGCCACCGTATTCACCAGATTTGGCCCCCTGCGACTTTTTCCTGTTTCCAAGATTGAAGAGAGCCATGAAAGGACGGCATTTTGCGACGATTCGACGACCGAATCGCCAAATTTATGGCTCTCACAAAAAAACTACCAACATAAAAAAAAAAAAAAAAATTGTAATCGAAAGTCGAATGTACGTGGCCCGAGAAATTTGAAAATTCATGTTATTTTTTGAACACACCTCGTAAATATTTTGCACGCCCATAAAACACTACGCTAAAATTCCCACCTACAACATAGTTTACCTCACTTTCATTCACATTTTAATGAAGGAAGAGAAAACTTTTCACATTTCCTTAATTTTACGATGACAACTTAAGATCGTAAAATAATAGCACATGCATAGTGGTGGATGTTATTATGTATTATTCGTATTAGTTGTTAGTTTCCAAGAAAAGAACCACATAATAGTCGATGGAGGGACTGTGGATGCACTAGCTTTGTGATGAAAAGATTTGTTTGGTGTTCATTTTCCTCTCCAACTGCGAAGACTGAGTATGTATTTAAAACTGCGAATAATGATGATGGATCTGTATTATATGGATATGTACTATTCTCCCACTTATGAACATAGTTATGTTCATGCGAGGACAAAGCGATGTTTATTTTGCAACTAAGGCAGCATATGCAAATTTATGCTATCGTTGGTACGTAAATTACGAATGCTATCAAGTTACCCTCGTTTTTATAACAACGTTATCATGAATTCAAGGCTGACGTTCGAAATTAATAAAGTTTGTTTACTACACTAAAGATGTTGGGGCAGAAGTGAATGTTCTTAGGGTGTATTGATTACTTACTTAGCGAAGAATTTATGTATATTTTGTTTGTAGATTAAACAATAGCTTTGGGGCAAAATATTCATTATATGTAAGAAATTTTGCATTCAGAGTAGAATAATAAGTACCAACGTATATCTTTAACTAATTGACCATTGCCGTTAGAGTATATTCACTTCTAATAAGAAGAAATTTTAATACAAAGCGAAAATTTGCCATTCAATCAATGTATGCCAGAGAAAATAACAGGATATTTAGAATATACCTCTATCAGTGCGTTATTTATTTAGTAAAAGGTCTGCCATTTATGAATATGGGTCGCTTAACAACCTAAGAACGAGTAAATGTAGTTAAAACTTACTACAAAGCGAAATCAAGGAATTAGACTGAATTGAAGCAGTCCAATAAAACAATAATAGAGGCGATCCCTCAAAAGTGGCGATTCAAAGGTGGACACTTACGAGCATTACGGGGTGATTATGATCATCATAATCGACCTACGTAATTGGTAAGATTATAACGAAATTTGTACACACTGCCGAAAATACCGCTTCAGTTGGTGAAAGTATAGCGGGTAACCCGATTTTCAGTTCAGAGCGTTATAGCCGTATGATAACCAACTTTTTTCGGAATATTTTTTTGAAGATTATGAACTGGACGATATGTGGTTTCAACAAGACGGTACTACGAGACACACAACACTATCGATTTTGGCTTTATTGCATGAGGGGCTTGCAGAAAGCGTAATATCACGTCTTGACAACGTTAATTGGCCACCAAGATCATGAGATTTGATGGCGTTAGACTTTTTTTGTGGGGCTACATTAGAGCTCCGTGTTTATGTAGATAATCTACAAACATCGGAGCATTCGAAAACCAACATTCGTTAATTTATCGCCAAAATAATGCCCGAAATATGCGAAAAAGTGATCGAAAGGATCTACTGTGGCAACCAATCCAGAGGCGCTCATTTAAATTACATTATATTTCGTACATAATGGCAGGGTCCAAGCATTATTATACAATAAGATAAACGTTTCATCGAAATTATAGTTTTATGTGTGTTTTATTTAACTTTACTTTTAAAACCAAAAAATGGATAACCCCATACTATCGTGTCCTCAATAACTTCTTTGGTTAGGTCGCAGCTTACAGGCAGGCATCATTTGTCATCGTGTAAAGACTTTTTACTGTAATTGTATTAAACGTCCATTGATATAGAAAAAATCACATAAATTATTCAAAGTTAAAAAAAACGAACCATTTTAGTTATTTAATGAAAGAGAAAAAAAAAAACATTATTATACCTCACACAGCATTTGGTGAATTTGAAAGCCACATAATCACTTCAAATTCATTCTTATTTCTTTGTTGTCAGCAGAGATTTCTATTTGAAATGTGGTCCTTGGAGAAAAAAAAAACGTTGCCATACATGTACGTGCTGTGGACGCGTCATTCCGTTTTCCTCGATTCTTGCTTGCTGCCACCGTTCGTTATAAAATTTTACGATAGTATTATGGTTTTCTTTTGGACTCTTATTTGTTTCGAGTTGTTTTTCATTTTGTAATATATATTTCAAAAAAATGTAGGCGAAACCTTACGTTTTTTCTCCAGAGTTCGAGGATGAAAAAAAATCTTTCTACTGGATACTGTGGGGTATTGGAGAAAATTGGATATTTTGTTTTTGGAAATTCGAGATGGTATTCATAGAAAATGAAAATAAATAGGAAAATTGCTATTGTATAGATTTTGCAGTGAGGAAGAACAATGAGTTTTGTCTATTTAAGGAAACAAAAACAAAAAAAAAAAAAAAAAAAAACAGCCTATGCTTAATTTCATTTTTAATTACAGTACGTCAGAAATAAATATTTCACAATCACCATAAAAATGAAGACTAAAATACAAATGCCATTCAGCTATTGGTTTAAGTTATACCTTTCTATGGCTTTTTCTACATATACACATCACCAACCATGATATTTCTAATCGGATCATAGTTAGGTATCCACTTACCGTATTTAAATTTGTGATTTTATCCAATTCCACTGCAGTGCTCCCGCGATGATGTAGATGCGGCAAATGATGCGTCGTCAACATATTGACTAAAATTGTCTGTTGAATGTTTGCTTAAAACAATTCTGAATGTCACCAGCTAATTTTAAAATGATAAGACCAGCTGGCACTGCCGAAAATGATGGTCTTCTCATGCACTTCTTTTTGTCTGCAACTGAAATGAAAATAAAAGAATATTTATTAAAGTTCTGTTCACCGAAGGAAAGAAATATGCTAAGACTGATTATTTCCTTAGAAAACAGTTTTAATTTGATCAAATTGTCTTTGGGCATTTTAACATATCCAAAAGAAAACACATTAGAAATTATGCTTAAATATGCCGCCAGAACAGAACAGAGGTACTAAATTTAAATAAATTTCCTTTCAAGTATATACAAAGAACACACCAGTGCCTAGAAAGTTCAGATTCCTTGTAGAGGCGGTTGTTCTAATCGACTGTGGGTTGTGCTGAAATGTCAGCCACAATGGAGGGCGGAAGTCAAGTGAAGGCTGCACGTGAAGTTGCATCCCACATACTTAAATGACAGTTTAATTGGATCAATTGTCAACTGCTAGGTGGGCAACCAAGTTCTAGCTATTTTTTTTTTATAAAAATGCAACTTTATTACGAATACATGTTTACAAATGATTCAATACAAGTATTGCCCATCGTTAGCCAATACTTTTTCTCATCTTTCTGGCAAAGATCGAATTCCATCACGGTAAAAATGACCAACGACCTGGTACCACCAAATACAAAGTGTGACCTTTGTAACGTGAATATTCGGCCGAGGCGACGACGTAGAAGCATGACCGGGTAACCCCCACGACTCACTTTTCTTCAGACTGCTGCAATAAATCCATTTTTCGTCACTCGATACAGTACGGTGAAGGAAACCCTTCGTTTCTTTTGTCGCTGGAGCTGTTGTTCACAGGCGAAAAATTGATGTTCAATGTCGCTTGGCTTCAACTCGTAAGAAACCCAAGTTCCTTGATTTGAATCATTTCCTACACGTGCAATTGCTTAGAAATAGCTCGACGGGTAACTCCTAATACTCAAGCAAGCTTTGTCTCTGTTTTACACAGATCCGCATCAAGCAACGCCGTCAATTCAGCGTCTTTGAAGGTTTTTCGTCATCTTTCACGTAAACGGTCGCCAATATCAAAATCGCAATCTTTAAAGCGACGGAACCAATCTCTACACATTGTATTACTTAAAGCATCATCTCTCTAATCTCTCACCGTTTCCTTCGATTGAAAGAAGAAAATCAGAACTTCCCGCATATGATGATTATTTGACACAAAATCATACATATTCACACAACCAAAACAATATGACGTCATTAGAAAATCACTATTGTGTCGATGCGGTACATTTGCCATATGCTTAAGCTTGGCTCATGACGTTTAGGTTATGACAGAATCGACTAGCACTCACAGCTGACGCCATCTATTGGCGAACAAGGGGAACTTAGTTGCGTACGTCCCCAACTTCTGCGCTACCTACATAATGTTTGGTTGAGACTTAAAAACGTGAATCTTCCACATGCTGAGTTCATTATAAATAAAAGACCTTTCATATTGAAACATTTGCTCACGTCTTTGTCTGTGCAGACCTCATAATTTGTAAGATGCTTACAGTATTCATTAGCAATGATGAGATCCCATATTTTACGGAGTATTATTCCCACTACGGTTCTCAGTATATATCCTTCGGGCCATGTCATAATCAAGAATTTTGAACCCTATGATAAGAGGATTATGAGCGACTTATTGCACAATTTGGGCTTTAGATTGCCGAGAAAAGAGTTTGTCTTTAATCCATACATCTGATTAATTATATAAAGCCTTCTCCTAACGATGTAATGCTCATATATTTTACAGGTTTTTTTCTCCCAGAATTTAGCCTATGGTCATACAGTAAGACTGGGAGTACTATCATCTTATACAACTGGGTGTTTTCACAGAATACATGGCTTAATTGACTAGTGGAGCAGTTGTGTTTATTGCATCTGTTCTCCTATAGACAGGCTCTCACATTGTCTTAAATCTAATTTTGCGTAAATATCTCTTATATATCTTCACTGAAAATTTCATGTCAGACCGTCTAATCTATATATATAAAAATGAATATCTGTCTGTCTGTGTACAAAAATAGTTTGTAAGAGAACTCCTCTCACACGGCGTACCCGATCTTCATGAAACTTTCAGGGCTTATTCGTGTCGGCCAGGAGAAGGTTTTTAACTATGTCCGAAGGTCGAAATCGAGGCGAGTGACATGATAAAGACAGACAGATATTCATTTTTATATATATGGATTCTACTGTACGGGCGTTGTCAGTGAACTCCTCCTAAACGGCTGGCCCGCTTTGCATAAATTTTTGTATATGCGTCTGGGTGGTGCCCGGGATGGTTTAGATTTACAATTCGGTCCAATTGGACAAAGGGGCGTGGTACCTCCCATACGAACAAAAAATTAAAAATCAATTATTTTTGCTCCTGCTTACGGTATTTGAACAAAATTTGGTGCGTAGGTTTGGTGTACATATCTTAAGTGCTACTGCAAATATGGGCGGGATTGGACAATGGGGCGTGGTACCTCCCATACAAACCATAAATTAAATATCCAATATTTCTGCTCCTGTTTACGGTATTTGAACAAAATTTGGTACATCGGTTTGGTGTACATATCTTAAGTGCCGCTGCAAATATGGGCGGGATTGGACAATGGGGAATGGTACCTCCTATACAAACCACAAATTAAAAAACAATTTTTTCTGCTCCTGCTAACGGTATTTAAACAGAATTTTGTTTAACATTGAAACATTTCCAATAAAAATAAAATTTGAAGGCAAAGCAACGTTTGCCGGGTCGGCTAGTCATATACAAATGTGTGGGCTTCACAGAAGCATCAAATGCAATCATGTAATTCAAATCAAATAATAATAATCAAATAATTTGTATCGTATTGAACTTGTAAAAGCAGATTTAGTCGACGAACAGGTAAAACTATGTCAGGCACAACCATGGATCCTCGCCAACAGTTTTGGTACAATGATTGTGAACAGTTTATCAAGTTTTGTATAATACTTGAAAAAAAAAAAAAAAATATGGAGTTCTATTCCTAAAAAGGCTAAACAGACAGCTTGCCGTTATGAAAATAACATTTTGCCAAAACATTTTTCTCGAACTAAACTTTGCAAGGAGTTAAAACGTCCTTAACTTAAAGAAAAAACTTTAAAATGTATACATCAGACACAGAAGGAAATATATATCTAATATGCTGTTGCTTTAAAGGATTATCGGCCTCCGGCCTCACAAGATTGCTACAAACAACCTTTTGCTGAAGGTTATTTTCTCGCTCAAAACTTGTCTTTATTTTTCAAATATCGACTCTAATCTAAAATTTTTCCTTTTTTTTTTGTTATGTTTTCCAATTAAAAGATCAAATTTTGTTTGATTATTATTATGACGGTGAATTTTTGCTAACAGTGCAAACTTTAGAATTTGCGTACATTTTAAAAACATTATTTCGAAAATTCATAGTAGTACTTTGACTGGTTTTATATTTAGAAGATTTGTTAACAACGATCTTGAATTCCAACAAATACTCCATACACTCTACGTATTGTACTTTATGGATGTTACTACCACTGCAACAACAACAACAGTTGTTACTAGCATACCCTGTTGTTTCAATGTGTGTGTCCAGCTTATGCACTGCCTAACGAAAGCGGATGCGCTAATTGTTGTTGTGACAAGTCCGTATTAAAAATTCGACATATGAAGCTATGAGTAATTGCATTGGGCCCAGAGTCCTTCCATTTAAAATTATATAATTTCAAAACCGGATCTCAATCTCAATCTCAGCTAACTTCTAAGTGCATTTTAAGAAAATTCACAAATATTTTACTTTGAAGAAAATATTAACTTTAAATGCAAATGCATTATTTAAATACACAAACATAATTAAAATATTGAAAAAATTTGAATTTTTACAACAAGGACGTAGAAAATTTTTCGATCAGAATCAACATTTAACTAAAACAATAATTTTTTGAATGAAGGAATAGCTTTGAAGCAGAAGTGCAGAAGCTCAGAACAACTCTGGCAACTCTGTGAACTTTTAGAAATATAACATACACAGAAAAGAACAGTTTCGAAAATTTTGGTTGACTAACTGATTTTTCTTCTGTTATAACTGAATTTAAATACATATTAGATTTACATCAGTTAGAGGGGTCGGGTTTGTAATTCTTATATTTCATAGTTTTAAGAATTTAAATAAATACGTAAAATAAAGTAAAGATGGTTGAATTCCACAATACCGTTTTGGTTATTACATTTGAAAATAATCGATTTGCAAATAAAAAGCTTTACAATAATAATGCAGGATTATCTATTTAGTGGTTACAAAACCGGCGGTCTGGTTTGTTATTTATCCAACGAAAGGTTTGCCATTTACGAATATGGATATAACAACGGAAGAACGCGTAAAAATAGTTAAAACTTACTACAAAAGTGGTGATTCAAACGTGAGTACTTTTCGTGCAATACGGGGTAATTATGGCTGTCATTGTTATGACAGCACGTACCCTATGTAAGCCAAGGATGGACAAGCAAAAGCTAAGTGAATCAGGTGATCGCCACGTGCGTATGCCTTTTGAATAATTCGCATAATTTGTAGACGAAAAGCGCATCGAATTGCATTCAATGAAGAACAATAACAACGGAAATTAGAGATCATGTGAATGAAGTAATAAACTGTAAACTCTATTAACAGAAACTAGAGATCATATGAATGAAATAGTAAATTGTAAACTTTATCAATGGAAACTAAAGATCATGTGAACAAAATAATAATTTGTAAAACTTGTCAACAGAAATTAGAGGTCATGAAAATGAAGTAATAAATTGGAAACTTTAGCTAAAGAAATTAGAGATCATGAGAACGAAATAATAAATTTTTAAACTATAAAAGAGTAAATATTAACGAAAAGCCAGCTGCGCATCATATTGCACAGATGGGAAACAAAGAAAGCCGAGGTATTGTTAAGACAAAATTCACATTCAACAAATCAGAACTTAACTCCCACCCAAATAAAGCAGTCGTATTTAACTTAAATTTATTGGGGCTTGCACTACGAACAAGTGCAAGGATAAAGAAATAAGTGAACTCGTGGAAGGGGGCTTGCACTACGAACAAGTATAAGGATAAAGAAATAAGTGAACTCGTGAAATGGGGCTTGCACTACGAACAAGTGTAAGAGTAAGTGATTGGTTCTCAGTAGAGAAAATACAGGTATTGTGAAAGGACAAAGAGATAGACCGCCGTCCCTAAGTGATCATTGTTTATTAACGGTTTCCGTGTTTTTAATTTCATAATCGGCCCATTGTGCAAGTGCTTAGCAAGATTATAAAAAAATTTGAAGAGACTGGAAAAGTTACAGATGTTGTCAAGCCTGTGCATTACCGCAATGTACCCAATGCCGAAAGTATTTCTATTTCTTCTATTATTAAAAAAGTTGGGGAACATTTCGAATTTCAGTATGATAACCGACTTTCTTTTGGCCTGCAATTAAAGATTATGAATTGGACGCTATGTGGTTTCAACAAGACAGTGCCACGAGCCACACAATTTGCTTTATTGCATAAGAAATTTGCAGAAAGTGTAATTTTATTTAAGGCGACGTTAATTGGCGATCAAAATTATGCGACTTAACGCCGGTTGACTTTTTTTGCGGGGCTACGTCATAGACTCTGTTTACGCGGATAATCTGCAAGCAAAAACAACATTCATAAGTTATCGCTAAGTCTTTTGCGAAACCTACCGCAAAACGCTACACTGCTGCAACCAATCCAGAGGCTCTCATTTAAATTACATTATATTTCATACTTAATGACAAGGCCCAAGCACTATAATGAAATAAAAGTTTCATCAAAATCGTGGCTTTATATGTGTTTTATTTAACATTATTTTTGACGCCGAAAAATTCATAACCCGGTACTTTTCAAAAAAGTTTACATAAAATAAATAAACATCTTCAATGGAATTCTCTAAAAAAATTAAATTTTAAATGAAATGTCCCTTTCTTAAAAAAAATGTAATTTCCGTTGAAGTATCCCTCTCATCAACAAAAATTTATTTTACATCCATTTTTTTCAAAAAATGTAATTAACATACATATATATATGTAATAGTTTTACAATATAACTTTTTTCATTTTATATAAATTATCCCAAAAAAGTTTTTTAATTGTAAAATGTATCTACTAAAAGTTGTACAGGCATTCTTACAGCCTGGTGTCATTAAGATAATAATGTGGTTGCCGTATCGATTTCATTTCTAAGTATTAGCTAAAGAAACTATGTATCCAGCTAGGACTGGCCGATATTGAAATTAAATAATACAAGTTGTGCGTGCAGTATAAAGGAAATACCTTTGACCATTTTAAAGGCCCCTGTATGCCATTACATATGAAAGCATTCAAATGTCCGTCGGGGCTTCACAGGGTTGCACGGATGCGAGCGGTTCACTTTTTATTGACTTTACCGCATAAATTCGAGTGACGTCCTGGGTTGTGTTGACTTTAAGAGTTTCTGTCATTTGCGGTTTATTTGTATAAACCTGCGACTTCAAAAAACGTTACATGGAAAAGTTTAAATGGACCACAACACAACTCCCCAAATTGGTCGTGCAGAATGTCCACTGTGGCATTTTTTGTGTGACATCTATCGCAGCTTCGCCTACACCCATATCTTTGCATTTGAGCTAAAAAAGTTTTTGAAGAAAAACGGATTAGACGGGATCGTCTCAGTAATTCTTTTAATGTACTGCTTCAGTTCAGTCAAATTCCCTATTTTCGTTTTGTACACCTCTTTATTGACATGTACCCATACAAAAAGTCCGATGCAGTCAGGTCAGGTGACCTGGGGAATCAGCGGAAATTGGAGTTTCTGGATATTAATTTGTTTGGAAATTTTCGTTGGAGCTCCACCATAACCGGTCTGACTATGTGTGCAGTTATTTCATTTTGTTGCACCCAAATGCTATTGCAACGGATACCTCTTTAGAGCAGTTCTAGGTACAAAAAAATATCCTTCAACATCATTAAATAATGGACCCAATTGGCATTGTGTTTGTAGCACAATTGGTGCGCCACTCTCCGTACTACCATTACTTAGTCACCATGTAGTTGATTTTGAAGATCCAGGAACAGAACACGCAACGTTTGCACTAACGAATACTCATTTTGATAAAAAAGTTCTATAACCTGCAATAACCAACTAAAAAATAAACAACCTCCACAGATTGCCAGCATCGATCCGTCCTATTTAGATGTTAGGCTGAGGTATTATAAACAAAATATAAATTCAACCGGCAAGACTCTTGTTGTGACTTTAACCAACACAAACTTTATTTCCTATATAAAGATATGTGAAACATTATTTGCTTTTTTCTCTGCCGCTTTTCGTTTCCTTCATGTCGTTATCAGAACAAGTGTTGTTGAACTTCCGAGAACTTATTGTATGCTTACAGGTGACGGCTTGTAATTTTGTTGCCCTTAACCCCACTGCTGTAGTTTGGAAGTCCAAAAATAGCAACGGCTGCTGCTCTATTCGAATTCTGCTGAACTGTAGCAACACGTTATAACCAAGTGCAAGTGTGAAAATGTGTGAATTTAAGCGTTTGTCCTTCTAAAGATTGCCTTTATTACGAATATTTCATCTTTACTTGGCATTACAGGGATTTGTGTTAGTATAGTTGATGATTTTCAATTAACTTGTATTGTTTGTGCCAGGTGACATGTTGTCAAATTGTTTGTCACAATATTTAAAGTCAATATTTGCTTACGCCCCCTCCCTAGAACTTGTTTATGCCGTCATTGTGCTCTACGTGAAGGGCAGGAGTGCGTTGCCTTTTGCCTTTTGATACGTGCATCATACGCAATGTCGTTAACGTCACGTTTTGCGTTTTACATGTAAAATCAACACATTACAGCGTCCCGGGAGTTAGGTGGGGAGGGGGAAAACATTAACTTACATTTGTTGGTACATGTAGATAGAGAATTTCAGAAAACTCTATTGAGTTCGTCAGTTTGTTAACGTCACTTTTAGAAAATAATGCTCGTTATTAAATATAGTTCTTTTTTGTACATAAAGATATTTTCAGAAGAGCAATTTGTTGAAAAAATTAAACTGCGTAAGGTACAAAGAGCGCAATGACATTTTGTTAATAAAAAAATCGTGCAATATCCTTGCACTTAAAACTTAAGAAAATAAATCGACTTTTATTCAATTTTAATCGTTTCTGTGATATATTTCACCTTTGCAATACATGTTTCTTAGGTATAGAGAGAGAACGTTTAATGCAATATGCTGAGTATCTTATTCGAGAAGGATTCGGTTTAATTCGGAAATCGTAATTTATTTAACCACTTATAGTAACTAAGCTTATCCAAGAACTCACCAAGGCACTTGATGAGCAAACACTGAGTGTTTCTACACAATCGGAGATAGACGACGCAGTGTCCTATCTATAATAGCCGAAGTAGTCGTAAACTTGTGCCTGTGTGAATAACCAGCACAAAAATACCAGTCTAATGAACATATTTTCAATCCAGGTCCTTTTCATGTTGGCAAAAGGGACGCCAGAAGAGGCGCGGTGAATAGCTCTTTTTTTATCAAATATTACTCGTAGTTACCACGCTATAAACTAAGACTGATTGCTTTGGCCATTCTGTAAAGGAGGTACACTAAATGGGCGTGGAAATGCAATCATTTTCATTTTTAGGACTATTACAATGACAGCTTAACTTCCTTCACGAAATTACGTTTAATGCACGCATGAACCTAAGAATATGTGGTATCATTTATATGGGAGGCATTGAAAGGGGTGTATTCAACGCATCTATTCATTTTAAAATTTTCGAAGTATTATAATAAAATGCAGTACTGAAAAATGTATACTACTGGGATCTGCAATTTAGAAATTATAAAGAAAATATAGATCTTCAGTGAATCGATCAGGCCCTTTTCGGTACATCGGTCACGGCCTTTCTGTCACCAAATTTAACCCAAATATTCCCATGTTCACATTTGTCTTTAGCTGCACTAAACTCAATTACAACAGGAGCCTTGTAAGCATAGTTCTGTTTTTAACTCTTAGTTACTCGATTTCGCAAAAATCAATGGTCCCTCTATAATGTCTAAACAGAGAAATTAGCCAAGTTATAATTTAGCACATCTTACTGTGCATTAATTCAGATAATTTTGTAATAAGAGCAGAGATTTATATCTTTTACGCTTCTCGTACATTTTTTGGAATACAGCAAAAGTAAGTATCGGGGTTATATAAGTCGATTCACCTGAAACTGCTGTACTGGATTTCAATTTTGCCTTACCTTACCTTATGCCATAAGAGGGATATACATCTTAATTTTTAACATTTGACCTTCAACCATTTGTTTGTGATGAAAGCACCATTTTTCGCCTTTAATTTCTATGTTGCACTCTAATAGTATAAATCTCCTTAAATTTCGTCACTCTTCGTCGAACCCCCAAAGACTTGTTCACTCCTAATGTCATAACTTCCATCCACAGCATTTTCGTACGGCTCATCAAAAGTAAGGATATTGTTTCCGTTTATCTTTGACTTTAATTGGAAGATGTTGAATTTTAAAAAGTTTCTTCCTTAATTTTTAAGAGGAAGCGGATTTATCATCATATATACTTCAGGCAACAATTGAATGTTTGTGCCCCTTCTTCCCTGTTTTACCACTTGAAAGCAAGAACTAAAAAATTGCCTTTTCAGGCTGATGTGATTTGCCTCCGGACTTCGGAAAATATCTTCCAGTTACATGTTTTTTTAACAAGTTAACTTGAAGTTCATAGTTCTTAACTGTTTCCTTAAATGAAAGTAAATAAAATTACACTTCGGACGCCCGTTTTCGTTGTTTGAATTATTATCATTTATTTACGTTGTAGGTCATAGCTGAAAAAAAAATATTTCCTGAGTTTTACTTATGTTTCGGCGTTTTGTGAATATGAATACAAGTTCGTTGAAATTTGTCACCACAAAATTTTTTTTGTTGGGTATCTATCATCCTTTTATAAGGACCACTGTGCATGATACGGATCAAATTCTAATCAAGGTTTTTCTTTAACACAATATGTGGTCAATATGGATTCACAGCAACTGATAATTTGTACGCTTGTATGCATATTATTTCAATTTCTATGCAAAATTTCAAATGGCAACGATATCAAACGAGAGAATAATTAGTTTTGGTTCTGATTCCGAAGCGGAATTAAAAACAATTTGATTCCGGTTCAGAATATGGAACGGATAACACTGGTGGGAATTTTTTTATTCAATACATACTAGTTGTGAAAAAGTCAGGTGAAGAAAAAATCCGATTAGCCAAATAAAACATGGTATTCAGGTTGCAAATTACTATTTCGTTTACTACCTGTTTCTAACACAAAACTGTGAAAATTTCTTAGATTTTGTCATCGTAAATTGTGAAAATAAATTATTTAAAACATATTTATGTTCTGAAGTTCATCAGATTTAAGATCCGATTCAAAGAGATAGAGATAGAAATAGAGATAGAGATAAAGATAGAGATAGAGATAGAGATAGAGATAGAGATAGAGATAGAGATAGAGATAGAGATAGAGATAGAGATAGAGATAGAGATAGAGATAGAGATAGAGATAGAGATAGAGATAGAGATAGAGATAGAGATGGAGATGGAGATAGAGATAGGGATAGAGATAGGAGAGGTTTCTAATTTAATTTCATGCAGAAAAACGACAAAGTATGGATTTAAATATTGTTCCGAATATAAATTAGAATTAAATTTCTAATATAGAATTAAATTTTTTTAAACATTATTATTGTATTATATTAGAAAACATAAAAGAAACTAAACTCTTTTGAAGGACAAGAACAGGTGAACTGAGTGACACATGCTTGCACCCAAGAACCTTTAAAGTTGTTGCAAACTCTGCGGAATGTCAGAAGAATAAATTCTAATCAGCAATTGCTGTGAACTAATGCATAATGAAGGTAGCAAAATTTTAACTAAGCGAATTTTAACTAGTCGAACTGACTAATTTAAATGTGAGGTACCCTAAGACATATTATATTTTAGACAATTTTAATACGTAAAATTAAGTTTGCTAAAAGTCTAGTGATTGTCAGGTTATGCTGAATTTAGTATAGTTTAATGAAAGATCTGAATCTCGGACTATGTAGGTTATAATAATATACTATATAAATAGTAATTTATATACCAAGAGGGCGACTATTTTACATTTTGCAAAGAATTATTATGAAATGTTGTAATGGAATTGACAAAATTGGATATTACAGGGAAAAAATGAAATTTCTATATATCAGCTAATAAATTTTCTTTCCTAGAACTATGTCTATCAAACATATGATGCATGTCAAAATCGGCTGAATTCGATGCAACCTCTGGAAAAATATGAAGGTGAGAATAAATGAGTTAAATTGCTCATTTGCCTGGGGGTACCCGAAAAGCCGTGGTTGCTTAGTAGATAAAAATTTAGGTTCATGCAGCCTGGCATGAAAAGCCCGAATTTTTAATTTATATGGGAGGTACCAGTAAGGTAGCAGCCACGTATTCTGTTTTTATTCTAAGAATAAATTCTATTATGCAAATAACTTGTGTCAAATTTGCATAAAAAGGGCCAGGGTTAATTCGTCAAACTTTTAAGCTTTTCATTTCCAAAACAATATAACAGATCAAAAAATTGGGTTAAATACGCACAAATGTAGAATGGGAAGAAAATGTTTAAAGTGTCAAATATCTTTTTGCCAAATGTGTTTCATGATTTTTTATTATAAAGTATCACGATGAAAAAATAACAAATCACTGCAGTCTTCGAATGACGAATCATAGGAAACAACATAACAACCAGAAGAAAGCGTTTAAAGTAGCAAGCATATTTTGATCAAATGCGTTTCATGACTTCTTAATTCGATTGAGCGATGTCCGTCTTCTTGGCTACACTTAACTTAATTAGGCGCAGCCTAATATTTTGCCAAATCGTAGCATGGGATTGTAATTGCGCTATATTAATCCTCCAATTCTGGTACCTCTCTCAAAAATTAACCGATTTTACGAAATTCAAGTTGCTCCCTGTAACTTAATTGACCTCATCCGTAATCTACAGCAACCCAAATTTTTGGCAGTTGCATTATTTCATAAATTCTGGTGAGATCGACCAACTACCTTCAATTTGTACCTTTCATACAAATTATCGATTTAGGGCATACCGGTAATCACTTTTTCGGTTTCAATGGTAAAGTTAAATAAAGCCGATGAAACTTTTATTTCATTGTACCGTGATTTCAATGATATAAAATGTATATACGATATAAAATGTCATTTAAATGACCGGCTCTAGATTGGTTTGTAGCAGTGTATTATTTTGAGGCAGTTTTCGACCACTTTTTCGCACATATCTTGGCGATAACTTGTCGAATTTTTGTTCTCACATGCACCAACGGTTGGGGATTATCCACGTAAACACATTATTTAACGTAGCACCGCAAAAAAAGTCTACCGGCGTTAAATAGCATTATCTTGATGGTCAATTGATGTTGCCCAAATAACGCTCTATGAAAACTTCTTATGCAATAAAGCAAAAATCGATAATGTTGTGTGGCTCGTGGCACTGTCTTGTTGAAATCACATATCGAACTGTTCATAATATTCAACAGCAGGGCAAACAAAATAAGTTATCATACGACCATAGCGCCCTGAATTGAAATTCGAATTATCCGTCACACTTTAACTAACAGAAGCAATATTTTCTCTTCAAATTTCGTTATTATTTTATCAATTCCTTGCACCTTAGATCGACTATGGCAACCACTATCACTCCATAATGCAAGAAAAATGCCCACGTTTGAAGTTTTAACCATTTTCACGCGTTCTTCGGTTGTTAAACGATTCGTAAATGGGAAATCTTTCACTAAATAAATAACACTGCAGATGACAAGCATTTAATAGCTGACAACCTTGCCAGACCGGCGGTTTTAAAACTACTAAATGGATAACGCTGCATGTTCTTAGATTCCTATTATTTATATAGTTGCATTAAATTTATCCAAATTTGACACCCATACGGCGTACCTCCCAAACAAATTAACCGATTTTTCTAAATTTACTCTATCTTCTGTAACTTTCAGTTAGTCGACTGCACTAGTATATGGTTTCGACCATTGCAATATTTTACTACTCGCTACAATATGGATAAAAATTAATCACTTAACTACGGTGCATTTGGTACTTCCCATACAAATGACATATTTACATATGTATAGGTATATGTATATTTCTCAACTGCTTTTATTAAATTTTACCAAATATTTTACATATCATAAGTTTGATAATTTAAGTTCTGAGAACGAATTTACTTAAATTGCGTTATAATAACGGCTAAATCGTGAAAAATCGAAGAAATGACCACGCCCTCTCTACTGGTGTCTCTCATACAAAACATCTTATTTAACTTCCATATTCCTAGATTCTTATTTCTCATTCAATTGGAATACATTTAGCGTAATTGAGCTCGCATCAGGCAGTTAGTAGCACTGTCACGCTCTTAGAGTACCACATATGCAACTGCCCGATTTAGCAAAAATTCAAGATAGCAAAATATAGTCAAAATTCAGAAATATATGTATTATCATTTAAGCCATCTGCGTGATGGCATAAAAGTAGGATGATTGTGGTAATTGTTTTATATTTCATCACTCACAAAATAATAAAATTAAATAATTGTCTGTAAAGTTAAATCATGCAATATTTGTCTTTGAATTAATAATTATATGTTTGCAAAGTTTGCAGTCAACCAACTGTGCTTAATAAAATTGATAATTTTGTTACGTAGTATCGTTTACCTCTCCGTCTCTCTTCCTGTTCCTTTGGACTGTTTCTATGAATTTCAGACTATTCGTTTTCATCAAACTTTTTATTCAATTTGCTTGTGAACACAGTTCTGCTCTTCAAAACGTTGAAAACTATGACAAACCACCGTACGTGTCATGGGCAGAAAGTGGTCTGATAGCCAGAGATATTCTATATCTGCAGTAATCAGGAATAATAATAATTTGGAATAATTTTATTACCACTTGAATTAGACTACGTGGCTGCAGTAAGATTGCAATGATTGCTTTAAGTTTACTGCAATCAGAAAGTGACTACAGCTATAAACGTTTCAGTCTGTATGGTTGCCAAAACACGGAATCGCTATAGAATAGTGTAACGATGACATGCAGTGGTATTATGATTTCATCAATTACATCGATTACAATACACTGTATTGAACGTAGTTAATCCTTCCTTCCCATGAATTGAAAAATGAATGCTGTAAAGTAAAGTAAATTATGAATTTAATTGAGTTTGGAAAATTAAATTGAATTATATTTAATTAAATTGTATTGTTTTGAATTAAAATTGCATTATGTCAAGTTACACTGAATTAAGTCGAATTGCATTGAATTGTAAATATTGTAAATTGTAAAAATTAACTATTTATTTGCCTGTGTAAGGGCCCCTTCAAACAACCATGCAACTATAAAAACCGCTATTTTGTTACACCCATATGGTAACCCAGTGAGGCACGGAGGTCTCTTGGTTGAAATCAGCGGGATACTTGATCTCTTTTTCCGCCAGTCGCCAACCGGACCACTTCGCCAGCCGTCCTCAACATGCGAATAAAACCCGGTAATAATGTAAGTTAACCAATGTCTGTTTCCTCTCCTTCATTACGAAACCCCTTCGTAAGTATACACATCCCGTTAAGACGCTTAGTTCTTCCACAAAACTTCCAATCTCTTTCCCGGAACCTGACAAAGTCTGACAAATTTACTCGCTAGCATTTGCATCGGCATTTATATTTTACTGGTTTGTGTTGTGGATAGCGTCAGAAGAGACATGGTAAACCTCTGAGCTCAACCCCGAATAAATGCTCTGAATTAACGCCAGATATTACATTTATCACAATTGAATGAAATACGTGATGAAATACGTGGGTTGAATTAGGTAAATTGTGGGACTAATAGCGGAACTAGTGGGGATATCTGGTCGATTTTTCATAACTTATGATGATGATGATCATAACTTATGATTGAACTTATGATTATGATTAACACAGGAGTAAAATCAAATTTTACTAAATGGATCAATTTGAATGAAAGTTACCCGAATGATGACGGCATGGCTTTGCAGGTCATTTTCATTCTCCGAATTAAGTTTGCCAGGCGCACAACATCGGCCAAATTTGGCTAAATTCGATACAACTACTTGAAAGGTTAGAAGCTAAGAATGTAGATTCTTCTCAAATTTTGCCAGATTCAATAAAGCAATGTACTAAACAAACCCTTAAGTTCCAGCGAGCAACAAGTTGGGAATTACAGAAGTAAAAATGAATTTCGAAAAATCAGTGAATTTGTACGAAAGGTACCAGAAGGGGCATGGAAATACAGTTCACATCATTCCTGCAACCCTACCTTTGGAAACTTTTAGAATGTACAGACTTTGATTGAATTTAGTGTAGCTTAATAGAAGATATACATATAGACATAAAAATATACGAGTTAAATCGATAATTTGTGTGGAAGGTACCAGAAAAAGCGTAATTAACTAAGTGGGCCTTCTAGAATATGCAAAAAAAAAAAAAAAAAATAGGATCAAAACAGTGAACAAAAGTTAAAGTCGACATATCATTGCATTTCGGCTAATACTCTTTATTTACCGAACGACATTGTAGTAAGAACTTCTGATGCACTATGCCATGGTAATCGAAGAAAACGATGGCCAAAACCTTTACGTTTGATCGAACTTTTCGTGTTTTTTTTTTTGTTTTCTTTTTGGTCTTGGCTCTCCTGAACTCTTCCATTGGGAAGATTGGGCTTTGGTTTCGATGTCATAACCATGTACCCATGATTCGATACCAGTTATGACTCATTTAACAAATCTGGATCATCGTTAACATCATTCAAAAATTCCTGAGCGATGCTCATGCGACGTTATTTTTGGTCAAAGTTCAGCAACTTTGGAACGAACTTCGCTGCCACAAGCTTCCGAAAAGATTTCATAACATGAGCCAACCGATATGCCGACATCCTCAGCAACTTCTCTAATTGTGACTCGACGATTCCCCATAACAATTTTCTTCACATTCTCAACATTTTCATCGTTTGTTGATGTGCTGGGGCGTCCAGAGCGAGCGTCGTCATTCACATCTTCTCGATTTTCTGTAAAAAGACTGTACCACATGTAAACATTTTTTTGACTCAGAGTACTCCCACCGCATGCCACTATCAACATTTCAAATGTTTTTGAGTACTTAATTCCATTTTTTAAACAAAATTTGATGCAACTTCTTTGACCCATTTTGTTTTTCGATTGCAGAAAATCTTCGTTCACTCAAAACACTTGTCTTATTTATGGCCCTCATAAACAAACTAAACATGCTATATGGATAGAACCGAAAACATATCTTTGAGACAACTGTGCCAAAAAAAAAAAAAAAAAAAATAATAATAATAATCGAAACTGTCAACCCTTTTTTAAGTTTCTGTTCATTCAGAACCTTTAACATTGTTATAAAATATGTAACTAAACAATATTTACTTGTATACAAAATCATTAACTGCCAGTTGGAAAGTTGTCAAGAAGAAGTCAACGGTTTCATTGCACTAATTTGTTATTCACTGTGGTGCAATCTGAGCTTAGTTAAAAAAAAATACAAAAAAAAAAAAACAAATATAAACTTTATGGCACAAAACTAAGCATAGGAAAATTTGTATACATTTCCACATACCTATCACACAGTCTATATGTTATGTGTTCGCTCTCAGGAGACCCGTATTCTATTGAAAAGTTAATTATACGGGGGCGGTTCCAAAACTAACAAAGAAAACACACAAAAAAATTGGAAAAAATTTTCTTTACTTTTCAACACAATCTCATTTCAGATCGATACAATATTTCCAGTGATACACAAGGTTTATAATAAGAATTGTGAAGCTCCTTAAAATAGTCATCAACGACAGACTCAACCTTTTCATTGTTGGCAAATCTTTTACCAGCAAGCCATTTTTTCAAGTTTAGAAAAAAAAAAATAGTAGGAGGGAGCTAAATCTGGCGTATATGGTGCGTGATGAAGCAAATCTAAATTCAATTTATTAACTTTGGCCATCGCACATCGTGGATGTGTGAACTAGAGTATTGCCTTGATGAAACAACACTTTCTTTTTCGCCAAATGCTGTCTTTTTCCCACAATTTCATTACCTAAACCTTGCATTAAATTAACATAGTTTAATGATTGTTTTTCCTTTCTGAAGATAATCAATAATAATAATCCCATGCATGTCCCAAAAAACAGACGCCATGACCTTGCATGCAGATGGAACTTTCTTCGCCTTCTTTGGACACGATTCGCTCATTCCAGTCCACTGCTTTGACTGTTCCTTTGTCTCAGTTGTGAAGTGGTGGTTATAAAACGAAACATAAATTCGACTTTATTGCCCTGAAACATCGCCAAACACTCTACTGAAGAATTTTCACGACACTATTTTTGCTCTACTGAAAGCAAGCGCGGCACCCGCCTTGCACAGCTTCCTCGTCTTCAAATCTGCGGTCACTATTTGAAATACCTATCATGCAACACCATTTTGTGGCTTTTCTTAACAGTATCTGGCGTAGACACATCAATTGGCCCACCAGTACGGTGTTCTTGGCACATCGTACGGCCTTGTTTAAACTCGGCTACCCAATATTTTACAGTAGTAAACGAAGTAGCAGACTCCGCCAGAGTATAATCTATTAGAGTATATAATATCAGTTGGACTGAGACCTTTCATATGAAAATATTGAATTGCATAATGGTGACCAATTTTTTCCATATTTACAAATTCCCTGAGATCGTCTAATTTTGATGGGTCAAATATAAATACTAAACAATGTGGCACCTTGAAACTTAAAACATATGTTTTGTAAGGTTGCCACTTTACACGAAAATAATTTTTTTCAAGCTACTAGCACGTTCTGTACGTCAGGTCGGCTAGTTTTGCGACCGGTCTCGTATTTTATGTCTCTTTCGTCGTACTCTTATGATCTTGATACTACATAAAAGTTTTCAATCCATACTTCTGAATGATATTTCTAAAAGCACCTATTTTAAAAAATGGGTCAGTCAATGGTAATTTTTATTTTTTAGTGGTTAATTTTTAGTGTTTATATTACGCAACATTTTGATATTCATTAAAAATATGATGATATGTTATGTTATGATTGCGTTTGCGCAACGCTAGATATCGTCAGATGTATTTAACTGGATAGAATCAGGTGTAGTATAAAGGAATTCATTATTTTCTGCATGATGTTAGAGGCTCTATTTAGCATATTTACAATGGTTCGATTTAGATCAAATATAAACAGTAATATTCGATAACTTGTTATAATTGTGAGGGTAATTTAATCATGTCTCTTTCATAGAAACCGTGGTCCCTATTGAAAAAAAAAAAACTCATTTCGGTTTACCAATTTTCACAAACTTCTTTTGGGGTAGATTTTTCACCAGCGAAATCGTTTTCCTTAGACAGGAACACGTGGTAATGACTTGTTGTCAGATACCGACTATATTGTGGATACATAAGAATTTCCTGTGTAAGCCACACAGGCGTTGTTATCAGTTGACACAATTTGTGTACTGTTGATCAAAGTTGGCAAATTCTGAGCAATCGCATCTTTCACACGATCAAATTTGTAGTGACGCAGATCCGAATTAAAAGTTTGACTATACGGGAGCAATTCGCTATAAATGATTTCCTGCCAATCCCACCAAGCACTCAATATGTTCTATTTATTACGACAGTACTAATTATAAATGTTGTCCACTCCTGGTGTACAAAATAATTTCTTAAGAAACCTTTTTCCTATGCCCGCAAAATATTCAGTACCTAACTTAACTTACTTTACCAGCACAATACTGAATCCCCATGTGTCTTCTTATATACTTAGAGTCTTAGAATACACTGTGAATATTCTATTAGGTCTTATGTTGCAAACGGCTTTTAAGAATTAGTTGTTTTAGGTCATGCAAATCTACATCCTACTTTCTAAATGAGCCTACATCCTCTTATCCTGCATCTGCATTCCTATATTGGATATGCTACAACAAAAACCATAAATTATTAGGGCTTTTTATGGACATGATGATAGCGACAAAGAATCTATTATTTGCATTTAATTTCGCAGAACTCCTAATAGCATCCGACCAAAACAATTGTAATCTTATTTCACGTTTCCATTTTGAAAAGGCTGAATTTTTTTCCGCCCACGTACAACAGTGGATAAGCGACAATGTAATTTGTGGATAATAACATAGAGATTCGATTTTATTATACTTTTTCCCGCTGCTGTACAGAACATTTAACTTGGCTTGCAGAGATAAGTATGTTTGTGCATCCTTTGTGCAAACGCTTAGTGAGTCATCATTTCAGCTATTGTACAGGGCTATCCATTTAGCTCGTTAGATCGTTTAACAACCGAAGAGTGTGTAAAAATAGTTAAAACTTACTACAAAAGTGGTGATTCAAACATGAGCACATTTCGTGCATTATGGGGTGATTATGGTCATTATAACCGATCTACTGTGCAATGAATTGACAAGATTATAAAGAAATTTGAAGAGACTGGAAGCGTTACTGATGTGGTTAGTGCTGTGCACCATCGCAATGTACGCACTGTCAAAAATATCGCTTTTGTTAGTGAAAGCGTGGCGCATAATTCAAATATCAATTCAGAGCGCTTTGACCGTATAATTGTATTGTATGATGGCATTGTATTTCGTACATAACGGCAAGGTCTAAGCATTATAATGAAATAAAAGTTTCATCGAATTGATAGCTTTATGTGTGCCTTATTTAACATTACTTTTGAAACCGAAAAATGGATAACCCGTTATTACACGTTTATATTTATTGCTTGTCCAGCAATAAAACAAAGAGTAAATCCTATTTCCCGCTACGGGGGCTCACTGCCACATTTCAATGCAATTCGATAAAGTAGTTGAACTTGACCCTTAAGCTTAAGTGGATAAGGTTATCCTGCCTGCTTCGTTCATAATCATATTTGTGCAGAAAGAATATGACAGCATAAGAAATAATCGATAAAACGTATGACACATATTGGAAAGTAAGTATTTTCCAAAAGAGGTTCGTCTTGGTAAGTTGAAATTTATTCCGGTAGGTTTGCAGCTGGTATATCTGTGCCATAGTTGGACAACACTTAAAGAATAGCTAATTTTATAGTACAGAAATTAATATTTGTAGTAGTTTTATTTATGGAAAAGATTGTTATATGAAGACCGTAATACTACTATACTACTATAACAGCATTTTTATATGAAGACCGTAATACTACTATACTACTATAACAGCATTTTTGTCTCTAGTTTGTTTATAATATTTAAACTTAGAGCAAAATTCAATTTAGATTTTTTATCAGATAATTAATCATAATAAAGAAAACGAACATTTGTCTGGTGATCGTCATCAAATTTTGGGTACTGATCATTAAAAGTGTCTTTTTTTTAATTTTAAAATAAAGTTGATCAAAAGATATTCACTACTATAACAACTAACCACGCTAACAACTACATACATACACTATTACAAAAAAATTGTTTTGCTATCTCTTTATAAAGCTTCATATACATTTTTTGGCCGTACTAAAGAAACTAAATCACTGAATTTTAAGTATTGTAGATCTGGATTTGAATGCGCTGTATTTTATATTAACGATAACGTGGTATTATACGAGGGCGGTCCCAAAATTAGCAAACCCGACGTATAGATGGTGTCAGCAGTTTGAAAAAAAATATTTCTTATAAAACATATGTAACAAGACAAAACATACATATGTGTTAAGTTTCAAGGCGCCATGTTGTTTAATATTTTTATTTCAAAAATAAACGATCTCAGTGAATTTGGAAATATGGAAAAAATTGGTCTGGGAATGACAATAGGCTGTCTTGACTCATCCCTTTAAATACCTCCTGTTAAAATTAAATTTAAAAAAAAATTCAATCTTTGCCTTTATTTTATAACTGGGTGTCGACAATAACCATATTTTTGTCAATTGCTTTAGACTGTACGGTAAAATTTTGTTAAATCGATCGATCAGATGACCACGCCCTTACTTATATCTTCCAAATTACCTAATTCAGTTCACATATTTCTGTATTGAAATGTTTCATTCAATTGCTATGAATACAGTAAAACATGTCAGGCATCAAACGTTCTGTTGATAGCTAAATTGATAACTGATAACTTTAGTATGTTATAAATTTGTTTCTTTTATTCAGATGGCAATTGCAATGGCAAACACCAGGTAATTAGACGAGCGCTTTTTAAAACAACGCCAAAGACTTTGCTAATCAGTTCACATTACTGCAATTTCTATGCCAGTAGAATGAAATGAAAGCTAACTTTTTGGCAACTAAGGAGTTATTTAAAGATACTAAATAATTGTATATTTTATCAAAAGGTACCGAAGAAAATAGACCGACCATGGCGCAGTCGTGGTTAGTACACGCAACTATCGTTCGAATGACCGCGGGTTCAATCCTGCATACAGACAGCCATATATATTTGAGAGGGTGGTTTCAGCTGTGGGAGTGTTCTTTAAACACTTCGAGCAGTCGAGTAATCGAGAAGTCTAAAAAATGCTTTTCAAACTATGACGTGAGGAATCGTCGTTAAACTGTAGGACCCGTTGAGTGGGTCTACAAATAGAAGGTATGTATGCTCACTGCAGATTAGTGACTAAGGTCACTAAGCGTAAGCTCATTCATTGCAGCTAAGATTTCGGAGAGAAAGTGCGTACAGAAATTATTTGACAACTTTTTTTAGAGAATGCATTTGTTGATAGATTTTTCATGAGTAAATTCATTGTTGGTATTGAAGTCGTCAATTTACAAGGGTCGTCAAATTACGAGGGTAGAAAAGAGCTATATGCGGTGGAATCGACGCTTTGCAGGGTATACAAATGCAACTCATATGTAAAGGGGTAATAATACTATCAGGAAAAATGTAGTAAATTGTTCATATAGCGTATAGCGTGTATTTGAGCGTATCATTCATCTTCGCCTCTAGTTATACGAGTTATACTGGTCTCTAAATTTATATAATATTTTGAATGTTGAGCAAACTTTTATGACTTTTTTAAAATTAGACTGGAAGTTAGTCAAACTAAATAATCTACGTCGGGATTGTCTTTTTGAGAAAATATTTCTCGTAACTCCAAACTTTGAGCTTCATTTTATCTTCATCTGAAAGAATGATACATCAAAAAATAAGCAGAACCAGGTGTTTAAAGTACTAAATACCAAATGCGTTTCATAACCTTTAAATCGATTGAGCGACGTCGGTTCGTCTGGCCAGCAGACTAATTGATAAACGTGATAACTACATTGAATCTTTTAGAACTTGGCCCAGCCTAATGTATTGCCAGAGTGACAGATTTTCCGCAGTTCCATTTTCTCCATGTAACTTCACTGCAGCATTGTGTTATTTTATAGTGTTCTTTACAGTCGGACAAAATCGACTGAATAAAATCGCTCCCTGTGGTACTTCCCGCTCACATGACGAGTTTAAGGTATTTATTCTCAGGTTCATATCTGTTACTTAGTTGCACGATAGTTAGTGAAATTTAGTAGACGTAAAGTGGTAGCTAAAGTTGGGATTGGAAATAAAAACGCACCGTATTTTTGCCACATCACTTTCGACATCTCCCATAAAAATTAACCTATTCCACTGGTTTTTAACTCTCAGTAAACTTAAGAAAAACAAACAAAAAAATCAGTTCTCTTCTCTTACCCCTTATTTAAAACGCACAGCCTTGGCTTCACATCATTAAAGCAGTAGCTTTGTAATTGGTCGATTGCCGCCCATGAGGGGTTGAATAAACTTTGTTTCATAAATGAAAACAAAACGCACTGTAACTTTCATTCTGATGCCTCCCGTACAAATTGAATAATTTAAATAAAATTACGAGGGACAAAGACGACACACAAAGATGACTCAAAACGAAGTAGACGCAAAAAATTGTCTTTATTTTTAACATAATTTTTTTTTAGCTCAACACACTTTTTCCAGTAGAAACTGTCAAACTCCTTAAAATAGCCATTAACAGCAGACTCATTGTTGGCAAATCTTTTATCACCAAACCATTTTTTTGAGTTTGGAAATGGAAAATAGTCCGAGGGAGTTAAAACTGTCAAATAAGGCGCATGATGAAGCAATTCGAACTTTAATTCATTAATTTTGGCCATCGCAATAGTGGATGTGTGAACTGGAACACTGTCTTAATGAAACAACGCTTTCTTTTTGGCCAAATGCGGACTCTTTCCACAATTTCATCACCTAAACGCTGTAGTAATAAGAAGTTTGCATGATATTCGCCGTTGATGGTTTTTCCTTTCTGAAAATAATCAAAAAAATTTGATCCTATATCTTGCCTGCAGATAGAACTGTCTTCGCCTTCTTTGGACACATTATTATTATTTCATTCTAATTCACTGCTATGACTGTTGCTTTGTCTCAGGTATGAAGTGGTGGACCCATGTCTTATCCATGGTTATAAATGGACGCAAAAATTCGGCTTTATAGGGGTAAATCATCACAACACACTCCACTGAAACATCTTCACTACGTTATTTGTGCTGTATTCACATCTTCGGTCAATGGACAATATATAGCACTTTTTGAAATGCCTATCACACCAGCTAACTCACGTATTTCCAGTCTTCAGCTGACGATCATCCATTACCATTTTGTGGATTTTCTTAACTGTGCTTGGAGCAGACATCTTAATTGGTCGTTCACTACGGTGTCATCTTGGCAGCTCGTACGGTATCGTTCAAACTCTGCTACCCAATATACTACGGTCGTAAACGACGGAGCAGACTCTACCAGAGTAGAATCTGGATCGGCTTTAATATTGTTTGGACTAAGACCTTTCAAAAGGAAATATTGAATTACATAACTGTGACCAATTTTTTTCCATGTTTACCAATCTACTGAGGTCGTTTACTTTTGATGGCTTAAATAAAAATATTAAATAATGTGGAGCCTTGAAACTTGAAACATATGTTTTACAAGGATGCCCCTTTTTGGCCAAAATTACTTTTTCAAACTATTGGCACCATCTACGCGTCACGTCGCACACTGTGGTAGTTCACAAATCTTGTTAGAAAAAATTTAAAAAAAAATTTCTGGCAACATTCCTTCTGATCGTTTAATGAGCATATCAATACAATAGGTAACTGTAATTCAGTTTTTGTTTGCTTGTTTTTAGCTCTGATTAGGAAAAATTGAGCTTTAAAGTCAGTTGTTGTCAACAGGTGCATTCAGATTTCAAAGAGAAGCGTATTATTTGTATGACTTTGTTCCATGATTAACAAGTCTACGGTGATTTTATTGTCATAATTTTTTTATTATTATTAAGCTTTATTTCAAGAAAATATATTAAAATTTTTATTTTAATATTTCTGCCTAAACCCAATGGTGTAGACAATAATCATAAGTTTGTTTATACTAAATTTAATATATTATATTTCAAGATTTTTTGAATATTATGAAAACGTAAATTTCCGTTGCAAATTTAATTTAAATGAATTCAATTTAGCTTTCTTCTAAATTGTATGTACTATTATTTATTGTGCATTTTTTGCTATAATTCTAATTGTTAACATAACTCTCCTAATGTTACTATTGTGAATTCCAAAACTAATTTCGGAGAAAATGTTAAGTATAAAAAGAAGAAAACCGATGTTATGTTTTAAGTGCAGCGGATGTAAAGAACTACTTATAATTTATAACCCGAACGGCGAGCTACACCTAATTAAACTTAATTTGAATTCCCACTAATTCAAGTTCTTTTTTATCTCCAATTACTATCGGAGCGAGAAATCTTCCTACCCTCAACCTTTTGCGCTAGAGTGGAAAAAATCACTCCACAATAACGCTCATCAGAAATCGTCTGAAGCTGTCACCAAAAGCTTGTCCTCGCAACGTCTCTTCATACGCATCGTCAATCAACATCGCTTAAACGCCGAGCTGAACATTGCGGACATTAACCTCACCCCTGTAAGCCTACATACAGTCCACTCTAATTTAGAATTTCAGCTCTCCAAAAGCACAGCTGCAACGCTCTCAGAAGACACTTTCCCCCCTACCGAAATCCGTGTACAATTTCCATTGTAAGTATTAAAAAAAATTTCCACTTTTGTGTTCAGAAAGTGGAAAAAATAAAATATTTCCTTTTTTCAAGTAGAGTTAAAGGTATTTATTTCGGATAGTTCCGGTGTAAATCTATATTTTGGTTAATTTTTCAGGTATTCGCTTTAAGGTAAATCAAAAACATCTTGCGCATGTTTGCGACTGTCATACATTTTTTTTCACTTTTCCTGACTCTTTCGAAAAAGGACATTTTTGAAGAATGGATAAAAACTCCCAAAATACGTCGCAAGGACGCCTTATTGACATTAATAATGGTTAGATATGGTCTTCAAGATATACCAGAAGACGTGAAAAGAAATCTTAAGGCAAACATAAATATTATTTGTTTTAAGTTAGCCGAAAAATAGATAAAAAGTAGAAGACATCGTGACCGTTTCTTAACATCAAATTCAATATGGCTTGATTAACCGTATATATTGCCTGAAAGTGTACAACCGAAAAGTTGCAAAAAAGCTACGAGAAAACCGAAAAACTTTGATGACTGTAATAAAAAATCGAAAAAAGGAAAAACCAAAACCTTTTAGATTCAACTGACCATCGAGAAATTATTAAAGCTAGTGAGCAAGTGTTTCGCAAAATGGGAAAGCGAGATTCAGCCGGTCTCGTGACAGATCTATCGGAAGCTTCATGCAGTAAAGGTACGGAAGTGAAAAAGATATACAAGAAATTTAGCTCTGAGCCTTTAGGGAGCCTTTCTTCCGATGAAGCCTTATCTTTAATGGTTGATGCTAATTTGTCGAAACATAGATACGATGTTATTCGGATAAAACTCAACACAAAATGCAAAAATCTTTTGCCCTTCTACACTAATGTTCAAAAAGCTGAGAAAAAATGTTATCCAGCTGAAATAGAAATCACTGAGATGCATGCAAAAAGTTCACTCCAGCCATTTGTGAATCATACCATTGAAAAGCTTTGTTTGGCTCAAAAAGAAGTTTTACTCGGTATTGATGAACTGAAAGCTGATGAAAATCGTCTTAATATTTTGGTAAAATGGGAATGCGATGGGGCTCAACAAAAGCAGTATAAACAGAAGTTTTTTCGGAGGAGAGTCATACAGATGAAAGTTTATTTAGTGCCTCAATGGTTCCTACTCAAATGAATTTTAGTTCCACATGTAAAAAAATAATTGTATGACAAAATCCTGCACCTTTATCCACAAGATACTGTCGTCCAATCAAGTTTGTTTTTGCTAAAGAGTCCACTGAGTTAATTTCTCAAGAAAGTAGTTTAATACAGCAAGAAATTAAAGATTTGTCTCCAACTCTTATCACAAACGGCGAACAAAATTTTAATAAATATTGCTAGACTGTTCTTTAGAGCAGCAGAAAAGAGTTCAGAAATCACTGGTGTCAATAAATAATTAATTGAACGGTTTTCTATTATTTTGGAAACTTTAGGAAGTGGTTACCCTATTGATGAAGATGCTTTTGAAAGTTTTAATATCGTCACACGAAATTTATACTTAGACGAATACCCATGTATGTTATTCCAGTTAGCGTCCATAAAATCCTTTTTCATGGAAAAGATATTACAAGGTCTTGCATGCTTCCCATAGTACAGCTGTCGGAAGAAGCTCAAGAAGCAAGAAATAAGGATACGAGGAAATTTAGAGAGTTGTTTACGAGAAAAACGTAGAGAATAGACACAAATACAGATCTTTTCAATCGGCTATTAATTTCTTCAGATCCTTTTATTGCAAGTTTGCATCACACTCCCTTTCGAGTTCGTAGTTTGATAACAAAAGAAGTTCTTTCATTATTATCTGTTGATGCTTTCCAGGAAGAAGAATCTTTTAACAATCCATATGAAATTGACTACATTAAAATCTCTATGTGTATTTATGTGCTTTATCTATATTATTAATGTAATAAAGCAAAAAATAAGTGAATAAAGCAATTATTATTAAATATTTATTAAAAACTAGTGCAGGGGCAGAAATAATGGATTTTTAATTTGTGGTTTGTATGGGTGGTACCACGCCCCTTCGTCCAATCCCGCCCATATTTGCAGTAGCACTTAAGATATATACACCAAACCTACGCACCAAATTTTGTTCAAATAACGTAAACAGGAGCAGAAATAATTGATTTTTAATTTGTGGTTTGTATGGGAGGTACCACGCCCCTTTGTCCAATTGGACCGAATTGTAAATCTAAACCATCCCGGGCTTCACCCAGACGCATATACAAAAATTTATGTAAAGCGGTCCAGTCGTTTAGGAGGAGTTCACTGACAACGCCCGTACAGTAGAATTATATATATAAAGATATTAAAATTATTTTAATACTAAAAATGACTACATCCGACTCTTTACATAAAAACTCAATTAATAATTTTATTATATGATTAATTAGTTGTATTCAACGTAAATATTAGTATATATATAACTACAAATAATTTCAGAGCATGTATTAAAGAAACCAATCTTTTATCTTAAAAATATATTTTTTGTTGACAGTGTGAACTATTTACTTTTTGCGTCATTTTACTAAAAAAAAACTTTTTTCTAAAAAAAATTGATTTTTTACAATCATTTATAAATTTTAACTCCTTTTTGTTTAATATATAAGTGAGAAGTGAACCCTACGCAATTTATGAATTTCGTCCAGTTAAATTTGTGATCTACCACACTGTGCGTCGGCTAGTTTTAGGACGTTCCCCGTATTTGTTTTTTCCTGGAAATCATAGATTGCTGGAGCTTACATTTTGCGTTATATTACAACGATTGGCATAATGATTGGCTACCGGATATCCGCACTCTTTCTCATACCTAACAAATAGATTAGCTTATTTAATTCATAAAGTCTTGTATCCATATTCAATTATACTAATTTCAGTAGAAATTAGCCTCAGGCTTTAATAAACTTGGGAGGGAAAACATTCTGCAATGTAACTCCCTTGAGGTACCCCATATACAAGTTAATATAAATCAGAAAACAAAAATTTGCAAAAATTCCGGGTTTTCATCTTTAGCTTCTAGGCATAAAATAGTGAGAAGATAATATAAATAAATGTTAATATTAGGTTGAGTAAATTATAATTTTTTTTCTTTAACTTCGTGTTTATTATTATTATTGAAACATATTTTGTTGACAAGAATATAGCCAATTATCACACACCTTCTGTCACTCCTTACAGTTTCTGCACCAACGCAAAACGTCTTTGGGTGAAAGTATTTTTATAAGTCACAAAAACTACCTACAAAATAATTTGACCTCTTACTGTTGTAGGGTATATGTTATAAAATTTCTGATACTGGAGTGGAATTTTCAAAGCATTCTGGAACGTGACTGGTAGATGTTCAATATTTCGTCTATACAATTAAGTATTATCTTTTCTGTTTTCATACAATTATCGAAGTAGTCATAAACCATAAAAATATCACAAGTATTTTGTAACACGATTTGAACAAATGTCCAATAGACTGAATAAATAAATATGAAGTGACAGTATTCAGTCAATTGGGTTTTTACACCTTGATGAGTAATTTGTTTTATTGCTTTTCATGGTTTCTTCCTGGCCTCATTGCATTAAGTTGTATTGGGTGAGGAGGGGGTTTACATTTATTCGTTAAATTGGCATTTAGTATACTCTGTCATGAATAATATTTTGCTGATGAAAAAAATCTTTAAATTCTGTCAGTATGGAAAACATTTTTTAAAACAGAATAGAATTTTAGAAACATTTAATTTCACTTCAATTTCGTTAGTTCCAATAAATCATTGAGTTTATCTGAACAAGACTGCTCAGTTCAGTTACCAAAACGAAATTAATTAATCATCGGGTGGAGCGTTTTATTATATATACTGGATTATTAGTCCCATCAATTAAAATTTGACATACAAATCATGTAATTACATAGTAATTTTTACCATTCGGTTATGCTTATTTTGAACCTTTGTTTGTGATATCCATTAATTTTTCTGCTTTCATGTTCACCTGTAGGCACGGCAACAACACCTTGTATAGGGTTGTTTGGAAAGTTCGTTCGGTTAATTCGTTAATTCACTATGACGTAGAGTTTCTTCAAACACTATCATAACCACTCTTAACTGTTTACTTGCGCTTTCGTTCTAGTCGTGAGTGGTTATAGCGTTAAAAAAAAAAGGTTTTAGAAAGTGGAAAAATGAGCGAAAAAGGGCATTTAAGGCGTATTATACTGTATTATTTCCAAAAAGGATAAACGGCCAGCTGAAAAATAAAGTATGTTTATGAAGAAAGCGGATCAAATGAAAGAACTTGCAGAAATGGTTTAAACGATTTTCTACGGGCGACTTCTCCGTAACGGACGTTCTCAAGTCAGGACGACCAAAGAAATTGTCTTTGACGAGGTGAAAGATTTAATTATTGTTAATCCGCGTGCAACAGTTCCATAACTGAAATAGTAAAAAAATCAGTCTCCACCGTTCACGGTGTGATAGAAGAGCTCGAATTTGTAAGCAACCTCGATGTGTGGGTAACTTGCAATCTCACCGAAGCCAACCGCCTGAATCGCGTTGACGTCTGCGATATCCCAAGGATAAGAAATTACAAGATACCATTTTTAAACTAAATGAGCTCCCTCAACCCACCACTAAAGCGAGCCTTCACCCCAGGAAAGGAATGTTATCGATTTAGTGGGATGTCAAAGGAGTAGTCTTTTTTGAGCTTCCCCCAACAAATCAAATGATTAATGCGGACTACTATATCGAACAATTAGATAAATTTAAGGTGGCAAGAGAAAAACATCTGAGGCTCATCAATCGGATGACGGATGACGATGCCTTGCGGACCCGTCAGAAACTATCAGAGATCCGATTTAGAAAAAATATGTACTATTTTGTTGGATAACTTAATGGTATTTCGAAGGTAGTTCAATTGTGTCCCTCTCAGAAACCCTCATCTCAATTGTGATAATCGACTTTCACAAGCTTGAAGAGAATTTTTCACCAGCAAAATCATTCGCCATGGACAGAAACATATGCCAAGTCCTTGCTATAAGTTGGATGCACAATAATCCACTGTCTCACAGCTTTGGGAGAGTCACTATTGAAGTGTGTGGCTTCACGTTGCCCTGATGGGACACAATTCCTTTCTTGTTGGCCAAATATGGCCGCTTCTGGGCGATTGTTTCCTTCAGACTACCCAACTGCCCAGATTGGAATTAAGAGTTTGGCTGTTAAGGAGCAGCTAGCAGTAGATGGCCCCCTGTCGATTCTTCCAAACACGCAACAAAACTTTTCCGACTTTCAATCCTGGCATCTTTAAGAAGATCTTCCAAAGCAGGTCAACTTATAAACAGTCTCACAATTTCACTTGTGTTGTAAATGATTTTTAAAACACAACACTAAACCGTATTTAATTCTTTTTTATGATCTTGGAAACAAATTTATAAGAAAATTAATGTTTATTCAGTTTCATCACTTTATTAATTTACCTAACGCTAACAAAAAAAATGTTGCAAAAGCGCAGGAAACGCGACAAGTGGAGGGGAAGAAGTTTTTCTACTTTTCTATTAGGTGCGTAACTAAGTTTCCGCTGTTTGACAATAGATGGCGCCAGCTGTAAGTCCTAGTCGATTCTGTCGTAACCTAAACGCCGTTAGCCAAGCTTAGGCATATGGTCAACATATCGCTTCGACACAATAGTGATTTTCTTTTAACGTCATATTCTTTTGATTGTGTCAATATATATGATTTTGTGTGAAATAATCGCCATGTCAGGGAAGTATTGAGTTTCTTCTTTCAATCGAAGAAAGTGTCAGCTGAAGCTTATGAAGAGCTTCAAAGCGTTTACGGAGATGCTGATTTAAGTGAAACATCGTATCGAGATTGGTTCCGTTGCTTTAAAGGGGGTGATATTAATGACCGTTCGCGTGAAGGAAAACGAAAAACCGTAGACACTGAATTGATGGCATTGCTTAACGATGATCCGTGTCAAAAGCAGTTAAGCTTGCTTCAGTATTAGGAGTTTACCTGCCAAGCCATTTCCAAGCAACTGCATGCGTTGGGAATGATTCAAAAGTAGGCAACTTGGCTTTCCTACAAGTTGAAGCCAGTTGCAGGGGCGTTGAACGTCATTTTATCGCCTGTGAACAACTGTTTTAGCGATAAAAAAAAGGAAGGGGTTTCTACATCGTACTATAACGGGTGATGAAAAATGGATTTATTGCAGCAATCCAAAAAAAGGTCACCTCGTCACCTCGACCGAATATTCACGCTGCGAAGGTTAGGCTCTGTATTTGGTGGGACAAGGTCGGTGTTGTTCCGAGCTGTTCGAAACCAAACGAAACCATCACTGGGGATTGGTATCGACTTCAATTAATGCGACTGAGCCGAGCTCTGCACGAGAAACGCCCACAATACGCGGAGAGGCACGAAAACGAGATTCCTCACTATGACAACGTTCGGCCTCAGTGGCCAAGCCCGTTAAAACCTACGTAGAAATGCTGAAATGGCAAGTCTTACCCAGTTTTACCGTGACGGAATTCGAACTCTGCCAGGAAGATGGGAAAAGTAGTAGCTAGCGGTCCATATTCTCTAGATATTTCCCCGTCCGATTATCACCTGTTGTGTTCGATAGCACACTGTTTGGCTGACTAGCAGTCCCTCTTATATGACGACATCAAGAAATGGCTACATTCGTGGATAGCCTCAAAGGATGAACAGTTTTACGGGGACGGAATTCGAGCTTTGCCAGAAAGATGGAGAAAGTAGTAGAAATACTTTCAATGAATCATTTGTATACATGGTTTCATAATAAAGTTGCCTTTTTGATAAAAGAAAAAAAAAAACAGCGAAAACTTAGCTACGTACCTAAATTTTCGAGTTTGATTATCTCCCATACAACGGTTCCCCTAAAAATATTACATTATTTTGACATGATCTATAAAATATAAAAGATTGCGTACACACATATTGACACATATCGATTCATATGTAGATAAAGGTGAAGTTCAGTGGTGTATCGGGTATTTTGAAAGGGAAATACCTTTTACAAAGTCTTCTTGAGCAAAGCAGGTTGATAAAACTATCGTATCTGTTGGAATGTCTAAGAAGGCATGAAAGTAAAAGCTGCAATGTTTAACTCCTGAGCAATCGAAACACTGCTTACACGAAAGTCCAGATGTATACCCTCTTTCGGGCGAAGGTATAATTATATAAACGGAGTTGACGAAACCAAAATTTCGCATGACTGACTCTTAAAGTACCAGGGCCATGAACACTGATCAAATTTTCAGTCGCCAAGCTTGCATTTTCACTTTTACCGATGAAAACTTTTAAAATATTGCATATTTTATTTCTGTTGGTGACACTGATTTAAGCAACATTGAGTCAAGCAATCACAAAACTATTTCAGTAGTTTTTAACCCATAATCCTATCTTTTTAACGCCATCCAGTGTAGCCAGACTACTTACACAACGTGAAATATATGTAGATTACCAAGGCCACCTATTGGAAAAATATTGACTTTATTTTTATATACTCCATATTTCGCAAATCATTGATATATATTGTAAGAACTTTAGCTTTTGAGAGCAACCAAACATTTTTTTTACTGATCTTGGATGCAAACTGTTTCTGATTCTTAACGTTACAGGAAACAGAAGCAATTATAAGATTTGCTGATTATTCAAATACTCGAAATCAGACGCATCGAGGCTCAAATAATGGTAGGTGGCGATCATGCGAACGGTCAGTCACGCTCTAACGTTGCTAATATAAATATTAACCACAAAGAAAAAGTTATAATAATTAATTTTCAAAGGTTTGGGAAGGAATTACACGAAACTTAGAATTAGGCAATGCTAAGAGCCGCAACTGAAAAATGTATTAATCAGTAAAAAAGTAAAGGGTTTGATCAAAGTGGCTATTTATGACGTCGACTTCAGTTGGGATGGATCTGTTAGTTGTACGCATGCGTCATACTGTGAACTCCTATGCAAAATTTATGTATACCTAAATATGTACTTTACAAATCCCAAAACGACTTCCGTGAAACATTTAGTAGCATATCCAACTAATATTAAAGCCGTGCAAGATTGACCTCGGGGGAGTCATCTCCTTCGTTTACGACTGTAAGATATTCTGTAGCAGATTTTAAACGAGGCTGTGCGAGGTGCAAGGCGAACACCGTACTGATCGACTAATTGAGGTGTCCATGGTTAAGAAAATTCACAAAATGGGTTGGATGATCGTCGGCTAAAGGTGTGTGAGCTAGCTGAAATGATAGACATTTCAAAAAGTGCAATACATCCTATATTTTGAACGAAGATTTGAATATGAGAAAGCTGTGCCTAAGATGAGTGCCGCGCTTCCTTTCAATAGAGCAAAACCACTATCATGAATATGTTGGTGATGTTTTACCGCAATAAAGCCGAACTATCGCACCGACTTTATAACCATGGACGAGACATGGGTCCACCACTTCACACCTGAGACAAAGGAATAGTCAAAGCAGTGGACTTGAATGGGAGAATCGTGCCCAAAGAAGACGAAGACGGTTCCATCTGCAAGCAAGGTCATGGTGTTCGTTTTTTGGGATGCGCATGGGATTATATGTTATTGATTATCTTCAGAATGGAAACCAAATGCTAATTTATTGCAGCGTTTAGGTGATTGAATTATGCAAAAAAGGCCACATTTGGCGAAAAAGAAAGTATCGTTTAATCAGGGCAATGCTCCAGTTCACACATCTACTACTATGATTGCCAAAATTAATGAATTGAAGTTCGCACCTTATTTTCCAGATTTCCTCGGACTATTTTCTTTTTCTGAACTTGAAAAAAGGCTCGGTGTTAAAATATTTGCTAACAATTAAGAGGTGGAGCCTGTGCTTGGTGGCTATTTTAAGGAGTTTGGCAGTTCTTACTGTAAACAAGGTACAGGAATTATTGAATATCGCTCGAAAAAATGTATCGAGCTAAAAGCTCAGATTGAAAAATAAGGAAAATTGTTCACAACTTTTTTGTGTTTTCTTTATTAGGTCGGTTAGTTTTGGGACGTCCCTCGCATTACTATACACATCAATAAAAATACTATTTAGATACATTAAGTTAACGTGTGAATTTTTTACGTTTGCAGTTTGTGTATTATTTCAAATAAAACCTAACAAGCCGTTTTCGAAGCAGTTTTTGAAAATTATTGAATAGTCTTAATCGGATATTTGGGTGATTTAGCGCCTACTAGTAATCGACACATCAGAGAAGGAAACACTATGAACTTATGGCTATATTTGACTTACACTAAAAGCATCCCTGTTTTCGAGATAAAAGTTTGAAATCCAAAAGAAAATTTCTTGGCTACGGTATCAATAACGGTAATTGGATTACGCCATTAATGTTTTCCAGTTTGGAAAATACCGATTATGATTCGATTCATCGAAATAAATTTCGGTATACCAGTAGCTTTATATATAACTTGGTTAGAATATGATTGGAAAACATTGTATTCTGGAACCAAAAATCACAATTCATAAAAAGATCTCTTCATTTTTTCTTCGATCTTATAACACAAAAGTTGTGCTAAATATGCCAAATCGAGTCAAATAGCATACTCGTATGACTAATTACTTGCATTTAATTTAATATTTAATTTAATTTAATATACAATATAACACATACGTTACATAATTCATCTAATATTAAAGACATCACTAATAGTTTTATCTCAGTCCAAACATTGCACAGTTTTGGGTGGCGAAAGCTTCAGGTTTTTGAAACACTGTCAAAACTTAGTGTAACGGATTTGGGAAAGAGTGCAAAGGACGGACGTGTATGCTATAAAGTGTTGTTTCGGAAACGTCCGAGCGAGCTAACCTAATATTCATTGGGCTTCGAATATAAAGTTAATTAAATTAATATGCTTGCATACGTACGGTCATTATAATGGAGAAAAAAAAATACTGATTATCATTATATTTCAGTTTTAGATACTAATTTTTCTTCAGCTGAACCAGTTTTAAAACATTTCAAAATAGGATTTCCCCAACTATTAATTCCATATTTCACTCCCGTTACAATAACTGAACAGATATGATAAAAGTTAACTTGTACTTGAACTACTCATTCGCATGACACTAAATTGTGTTGTAAACTTGAAGTAAACAACTTTCATACAGAGGGGGGATTTGAAGAGAAAATTGTCATGATGTGCGAAATACGTTGTCCTTGCCGATGGCTACTGAATTGACTAATATTCCAACCAAAAACCAAACAACATTTTTAATTGGAAAATGTTCTCTGATCTCATAGTAACTGTTAATCCTAATTTTATTTTATACAGCATTTTTTGATTTTGTTCATCTTGTTCAGTAAATTTGATTTTTTTTCTTTGAAGTTCAATCGAAAAAGGTTCCAACATTAACCAGTTAAGAGCAGACTGCCTTGTTTTCTCAAATTTTAATGGAACCCTATGTCGATCTTAATATTTGAGAAAACTACGTAGGCAAAATGGTACTGTAGAAGTCGGTGCCCAAACTTTTTTAAGGTCAGCAACCTCTTTTATCACACCTCCCCAAGCAACATTGCGGCGCCAAATCTACAAGAAATTACATTGTTTTGTCCTAATACAAGTTGGTATATACTCATTGTGTCAATGTCTTCACAATTGTTTGTCTTAACGAGGATACGGCACTGCTGTTAATATATCAATTTTGTTTCATTGTTGTTCTTTAATAGGTGTGTGTACGTGTGAAAGGGATAGTGGGAATGTACAATCGCTGGTTAGATTTCAGTGCCTCCCTTTGTTTAAGTGGTTTCCATATTTATGTGTTCCTGTGTATTTTCCTTTGTCGGCATTATTTTGTTGTGTCTAAATTAATTGGAACATTTTGTTTTCATTTTTCTTTTCCATTGTCCTTTTTTTCTCCATAGCCATTACAAAAAGGTTTTGGCTGAATACACGTAGACTACTGAACACTTTCTTCGCTTCCATATCTTGTCTATGAGCATGGATGATGTGGATTACTAATGGGGACAAAGGATTGTTGCCTTTCTCACAAGTAGTAGTAAAAAGACAAATTTATGTTTATTCATCTATAGTTTGAAGCATCGTCTTGGCAATTATTTGCAAATGGGGTTACCAGCCAAGCTCAAACCAACGAGTCAATTAAGATCCCTTCGTTGCTTCCCCTTACAAATATCTACAACATTCGCAAAAGTACATGGAAAGAAATCACAAATATATCTTAGTACAAAACGTTGTTGCTTGACGCATTGATCTACATTTTTAACGTGTAAAATATAAAAGATATGATTAACATATTTTGCTAGATTACATGCAGACATTTATATAAAGATTATTCTTCATTTTTATAAAAATTATACTGGTCTTGAACAGAAACCACGCAATTCAACAAATTTCGGCGATCGTTGCCAGTAAAAAAAGAGCATGCAGAGAAGTTAAAAGGATCCGCTGATCATGGTCTATAAGTGGTGAAGAAATGGATAATCATCGATGAATTTAACGTGAACTTATCATAGGAGAGATGCTGTTGTTGTCGACAACAATCAAACCTCTTTAAATCATTTTTATAATTTTCTTCTTTTCATTAGAATTCATATAGCTATTTAATTTATGTTGTTAATGAACAAAAATTTTTAACACATTTTAATAAATATTAAGTTTTTGCATCGAAAACAAACAGAGGCAAATACTAAACATGTTTAGTATTCTTAGAAGAACAGTCGGCTGCAAAGCCTTCATTTCATCGGTTCATTGGTGTAACTAAAAAAAAAAATCCTCCCAAGAAGCCAAAAATACTCGGTGTGCTCATATAGCATTTGTTGAACCTATGAAAATACTGTTCTTAGGAATAGCTTCCACTTTTTGCTAGCTTTTGGTTAGCATTGGTGAATTTGTTTTGCTCAAATTTTGTGCAGCCATAACTTCCACATGCAATTTCAATGCAAATAATTAGTTTGCTAAAGTGTAGCTGGTCAACAAAGGAGAAGTCAACGGCATAGTTTGAGCTAGAACGTCCAGAAAGAACAAAGTTGTTGCAATTGTATGGAATTATTATACAAGAATTAATAAAATATCAGAAAAATCTTATGACGTCCTTAACTCCCTCAAAGTTCTGATTAACACATAATGTATGCAGCTGTCAAAATCCAATATAGCACAAAAATTTCGGTCAGGTAAACTCGTATATAAATACTCTCACTGCATGTCCTTTTGCAGAAGTGTAACTGGTTCGTATTAAAATCTATAATACACAATTCCAGTCATGCACTCGTGATTAATTTGTTTTCATTGAATTCAATATATATAATAATGGGTTGTCCATATAGTGATTTCAAGGCTGCCAGCTGTTAAATACCTGTTGTTTGAAGTGCTATTTATTTAGTGAAAGGTCTGCCATTTATGAATATGGAACGAAGACCGCGTAAAAATAGTTAAAACTTACTGCAAAAGTGGCAACTCAAACGTAAACTTTCAATCTTTAGCGACGAAGCTCATTTCTCACTCGGTGGTTACGTCAACAAGCAAAATTGTCGCATATGGGGCTCGGAGACCCCAGAAGTGATTGTGCGCGTCATGGTCTGGAGAAGGAATCTCAAAAGGATCCATTGCTGCAACCAATCCAGAGGCAGTCATTTAAACGTCATTGTATATCGTACATAACGACAAGGTTCAAACATTATAATGAAGTAAAAGTTTCATTGAAATCACAGCTTTATGTGTGTTGTATTTAATTTATCCTTCAAACAGAAATATGGGTAAACTTATGTATTCAAGATAAGTAGCTAAATAGTCCTGTTACAGTTAGGTAGAACATCTGTATGAGTTGTGCTGAAGGAGTAGGGCACAATATCTGAACATTACAAATTGAATTAAATGTTATAGAACGTAAACGTGTAGGAGCTTATATTAATTTAACTCAAAAATTTAAAAATTATAAAATTTAATAATTCAAAATTAAAGCTCGAAAGTAATTTATTAGTTTATCTTTAATTTCATGTGATCGACACAAGAAAGCGAGTGGCAATTTTATCCATTTTCAATCGCAGATCATGATTTAGTAATTTGATACGATCGATTGATACGATCAATTAACATTTAATTGAATTATCGTATCCATCATCCCTTCGGACAACCGACCAAATGAATGGTTAAAATATGAAATTTTATAACTATGATTTTTTCCAGTTTAGATGGTTCTGATCGATGTCGTTGAATTACAAAATCAGATAAAAATATCGCATTATGACCGACCATGACGCAATGGTTAGTATATGCGACTATCGTTCGCAAGATCCCGGGTTCAATCTCGCATTCGGCCACATATAATTATTTGAGCTGCTGTCGCATCGATGTGTCTGACGAACACTTTGAGTAGTCGAGTAACCGTCATGCCTTATAAATGATTTTCAACCTTTGACTTTTGCAATGGTCGTTAAACTGTAGATCCCATTTAGTCAGTCGTAAAATAGTGTAGAGAAGCTCTCCCATAACTTATTCATGAGATGCAAGGAAATTTATTTATTAAGCTGCTGCTTGTGGTTTTGCAGTTACACTTTTTTCTAAAGGCGTGCACAGTTCGGACAATTCCTCTCGATCTTGTTGAGTTAAAAAATCTGATAATAATGTTGCACTATGGCCGAGCATGGATCTGCGGTTAGTACACGTGACTATCGTTCGCAAAATCGCGACCCATACAGCCACGTATCATTATTTGAGAGGCGGTCACATCAATGTATCTGACAAACACTTTGAGTAATCGAGCAGTCGGGATGTCTGGAAAATTCTTAAACTATGATATCGAAATCGGCGTTAAACTGTTCGTCCCGTTGAGTGAGTCTAACAGTTGAATGCGTGTAAGCTCACTGAATGTGAGAAGCCCTCTCATGCTTCATTCATGAGGTACGAGGGAATTTGTTTATTGAGCTGCTTCTTCAGGTTGTGTAATTTTTTAGGTAATTTGAATTCGAATATTACTCTTCAAAAATTTACTATTTGAATGTACTGCGAAAAAAAATTCTTTTTAAATGTCACTGCGGAAATTCAATTACAGCACGAGGGAGTTCTTTGCCATATTTATGCTAAAATTTTTATTTATTTTATTTGATTATATTTTAATCAGGGCAATCGTTTTGAAAATTCTACATTGCTTTAAACAATGGCTAAAGGAATCATCCGCCCTCGTAGAGAGATCAGTAGTAGTTTACTATTATTGTTTATTTGTAACATTAATTCCGGTGCCAAACTCCCTTTGCAACAGTTTGTTAAATTTTCTTTGCCTTTCGTACCCAATTAGATACAATCTTTTACATTAATAGCAATATATTGACAAAATTTGAAAACCAAAATTTGACAACATACACGGTGTCCCTGAACCAAGTTTAAATGGACAAAAAAACCACTCTTGGTTTCCCTTCGGCCATCGAAAGTTTCACCATCGAGAAGTTCAAAAACGCAAAAATCAGCCAAATCCCCGGAGCCGTTTTCAAAAAAACACAATTTTAAGATTTTTTTCGTCAAAAATGAGAAAATTCGAAAAAAATATTTTTTTTTTGAATTTTGATTTTTTTTTTTGCAAGAATGAATGAAGCAATCACTCAGCTTCAACTAAATTTCAATAAAAATCAAGTTTATTTCGTGATCGATATTGGAATGAATGTCTTGAATTGTTTGTAAAGCACCATCTACTGGAATATTAATAAGTGTTTGCCTTTTGGAAATATTAAAAAAGAATATGATAAGCGTGTAAAAAATTAATCTTTATTCACAAATCGATGACACTTCATTCGAATCGATGACACTGTATATCGAAAGTAAATGACGGAATTTATTTCAAGTCTTTTTGGTTGAATTATCCAAAAATTGGGGAAAAAATCATTCTTTAAACATGGCGGGAGTTATATTCCCGTACAGCTCTCAGTAGTTTAGTATTATAATCTGGATGTGTGCCGTTTACTTTGTAAATCACCCATGTCTTTTTGAAGTCGTGATGAACGGACTTCATAGCTTGTTCGCTATAGTAACCCAGTCCACAGTTCATTTTGCGGCAAAAGTATGGCACGTGAAAAAATACGGCATGAACTTTCGGAGTGATTGAGATTCGCAGGTCTAGATAACTTGTTTTGAATTGCGAAACATAAACCTCAAATTTTTCGTCAAGGATAGTTGAAAAACACGAATTCACTACATTTGAAAAGTCACTAAAACATTTGACATACTTCAAACAATGGATGTTACATTTTGCCCGAAGAATATCTATTCTGTTTAACAAAGTTTTGCAGGCATTTCCAGCAAAAGCAGAAGCCCCATGTACGAAATCTTTGGAGACGTTGCAGGACTTAGCCCATTCATCGGCATCGTGCTGGAATTCTATCAGCATGTGGTTATTCAGGGTGTTTACAACTCCCAACATCAGATGAAGTTCAGGTGGAGGGATTATTTCAATAATCAGCGTGTCCGGGTTTCCTGTAAATATGGGCTCGTGGATGTTACTGTGGAACTTCTTGGAATTAGTTTTTTTACTGCCGGTATTTTTGAAGGCCTCTGAATTTTCGCAGCAGGTACCAATGGTTCTGTAATTTCCGCACATATTTAAATTGTCGAACACTGGAATTTTTTCCCCCCCCCTTTTTTTCTGTGATAAACACAACTGCCCATGTTTTGTTGAGTTTCCTGGTGCAACTGAAATGTCTTTCAATATTGACGATGTCAAATGTTCCTTTTCTTTTAACGATAAATTATTTTTAATTAGGTCAGTCAGAGTTGAAACGCATTTTGAAGAAGTGCAGAAATTCTTGGTATCCAGTTTTCGTCCGCATTTATTACATTTCCTATGAGCCGCTTTATTTTTCGTAATTTTTCCCCGAATTATGTTCTGTGGTGGAGCTCGCAAAAGTTTACACAAATTGCACTCATAAAGTATATTATCCTGAGATCTGGTTGTACACGAAAGTGCCGGGAAATTGGAATAGTCTGGCAAAGACAACGTGGCTTGATCTCCGAAACCTTGCTTACAGGATTTGTACAGAACGATTTTGCAAGTACTGCAAACAACGGATGGGTATCGGCTATCGTCAACATTAATATTTACCACATTTTTTATTTTGCTCTTCAATATGCCTACAATATTCCACATCTTGTCCTTTTTCTTTAAACAGAACAAACAGACTATGGATCGGTTCTCTTCATGTGTTCGGGCGTGGTCTTTTGACTTTCGCAGCATTTTTAATTTTTTTACACAAGCAACATATGTACACCACTTTATTAGTAAATGATTCGCGATTTGAACTTTTTTTTTATTTTTAAATTGAGTGGTCGACTTTAATCGCGAGAACTACATACATATGGTTTTGAATCTACAATACGATTGTGTCAACAAAAGAAAATCAACGAAAACAAAAATAATTCTCAAAAACACCTGTTAACAGTACTTCTATTCATTAAGCCGACTTTAGACCAGTGGATATGTCGGCCGATTTTGCGTGTTGGCCCGACCAAACTTTCAGTGTAAAGTGATGTGGGCAGTTGGGCCAACATGTTAGGCAAAAATCATTTTTGGTGAAAAAAATCTTAAAGTTGTGTTTTTTTGAAAACGGCTCCGGGGATTTGGCTGATTTTTGCGTTTTTGAACTTCTCGATGGTGAAACTTTCGATGGCCGAAGGGAAATCAAGAGTGGTATTTTTGTCCATTTAAACTTGGTTCAGGGACACCGTGCATAGTGATTAAAATTGATATTTTATTTCAACAAAGACAAGACAACAAGACAAAAATTAATCATCAAAATGTTTATTCTCTTGTAACAACGTGTTACGACATCTTAAACGATTAGGAACGCCAAAACGATTGGGAGTTAAGTAAATGACCGTGAATCTGTAGAAAGTCGCTGTTTGTAGGCCGACCGCATCATCGATCCGTTCTTCCTCCAAAATAATAGTTGGGTTGCTGTCGCCAGACGTCGATAATAGTAAATTTTTTTTTGCCAAAATTGGAAGATATAGACGTGAACGACATGCGGTTGCAACAAGGTAGCGCTACGTGCGACACGGCTGATATATCAATGAAAATTTTGCACGACAAATTATGGCCATGGTTATTTCCTGCAGAGCCGACGTGAACCAGTCGCTAAAATCATGCGATTTAATGCCATTAGACTTTTAATTGTACAGTTTTCTAAAGTCGTACTTCTAAGTCAACATACATTAAGGTCAATGAAGTTTTACTCAATTAATCATATCCAACAACCTCTAAACAGGGAGTCAGCTAACTAGGTAAACAGGCAAGCAATGCTTTAAAAAGCATTGAAACGAATTACGTCTTAAGGTACTTGGAGACTGTTGTTAACAAGAATGATTTTATAGATTTAAAGGAGAGCATAGCCTACTCATTAACGGGCATGAGTACGACCAACAAACTGTGTTTCAATCCATGAAATCAATTTTCACATCACCGAAAAGGAAAATTCTAGCGTGAATGGAACAGGACTGACAAAATTTATATTTGTACACGGGAATGGAGGCAATCCATCAATAACAGCGTATATCGTGCAGCTTATGCTCGTGTTTGACAAATGTGTGTTGCCCTTTAACGTACAAACTTAATTCAACATATGGAACGAAGTATATTTTGTTATAAGGTGCACAACTAAGATCTCACTGTTTTTTTTTTCTATAAAAATTCAAGTTTAATGTGAAAACATGTTTACAGATGATTTATTGAAAGTATTACTACTACTTTTTTCCATCTTTCTGGCAAAGCTCGAATTCCGTTACGGTAAAACTATTCATCTTTTGAGGCTGTCCACGAATCTAGCCATTCGTTGATGTTGCCATATTAGTAGAACTGCCAGACCGTGTGCCATTGAACAGAACAAGTGATAATCGGACGGGGCAATATCTGGAGAATATGGACTACTAGCCACTACTTTTTCCCATCTTTCTGGCAGTGCTCGAATTCCGTCACCATAAATCTGGGTAAACTTGCCATTTCAGCGTTTCCAGCTTGGTTTTAACGGGATGGCCACGTGAGGCCGAGGGTTGTCATGCTGAGATATCACTTGTTGGTGTCTCTCTGCGTATTGTGGGCGTTTCTCGTGCAGAGCTCGGCTCAATTGCATCAATTGAAGTCGAAACCGATCCACAGTGATGATTTCGCTTGGTTTCAACAGCTAATAATAAATAACACCTACCTGGTCCCATCGAATACAGAGCATAACCTTCTCAGCGTGAACATTCGGCCGTGGCGACGGGCAGCCACTATGACTTTCTTTTCTTCGGATTGTTGTAATGAATCTAATTTTCATCACCAGTTACAATACGATGAAGAAAATCCTTCCTTTTTTGCCGCTGAAACAGTTGCTCACAGACGAAAACACGACATTCAACGTATCTTAGATTTAGCTCATATGAAACCGAAGTTCCTTACATTTGTATCATTCCCAACGCATGCAGTCGTTTGTAAATGCCTTGGCAGGGTAACTTCCAATACTGAGGCAAGCTCTACCAGCGATTGATATAAATCCCCATCAAGCAATACCGTCAATTCAGTATCTTTGAAGGTTTCTCATATTCCTTCACGCAAATGGTCGTCAACATCAAAATCACCGTCTTTAAAGCGACGGAACCAATCTCGGTACGTTGTTTTACTTAAAGCAGCATCTCCATAAACGATTTGAAGCTCTAAATGGTTTTCTGCCGCCGTTCTTCGATTGATAGAAGAAAATCAATACTTCCCGCATATGAGGATTTTTTGGCTCAAAATCATACATATTCACGCAAACAGAAGAATCTGACGTCAAATGGAAATCACATCGAGGGGGTATGTTTACCATGTGCCTAAGCTTGGCTCATGACGTTTAGGTTATGGCAGAATCGACTATCACATGCAGATGGCGCCATCTATGGGCAAACAGCGTGAACTTAGTTAGTAATATTAGAAATATTTTTTCCCAAAAAAATAATGATGTGTACCCTCTTTCCTTCAAATGAGAAATTGGGATTGGGTGCTCTTAAATCGTTGTCATATCTTCTATTATATGAACACTTATTATACTGTGCGTGAATTCACAACCAAGTTTTCCAAGAACCAGATTATTATACCTATACAAGTTCATTCTGTTGCGCTGTGTATCAACACAAAGAAGACTTTGGGTTACGATATGTGTACTTTTATATGACTCGTCATATATTACCTATAATCTTTTTTAATTGAAAAATTATTGAAATGTTTCAATAGTTTGAAATTACTTGGGAGCTTTTCGTTAAAATGTTTTTTTTTTTTACATTTCACGAAGAACCACTGCGAAGACTTGACACAAGTCTATTATTATTTTAAATAAAAAAGTATATATATAATAAAAGACATTTGTCAATTCTTCCATCAACAGAAAACAGGTGCCTTGAAGTTGTAATTTGAGTTCTGGAACGGGAAAAGTCAATCTGAACATTAATATGTAAATTCGGCAGTTGTTGTTATTATAATGATATTCCTTTGAAGTAGTGCGTTGTTGTGTTGCAAAATCCATGAGTTTTCTCTCTCCAAATCTAGTCTTTTTTATGCAAACCCCCCTTAACACACTAACAATAATTGTTATTTACCGCCTATAATGTGCACAACAAAATGTTAAACAACGCCATAATCACAAAAAACTGTTGAAATTACAAAAAAAAAAAAACAAATTCCCTTGCATCCAAAAAATGAAATGTGGGAGAGCTTCCCATATTCAATTAACTCTCACGCATTTTATTTTTAGACTCACTCAACAGTTTAACGATAATTCCGAACGTCACAGCTTGAGAAGCGTTCACTAAACTTGATATTTACTTGACTATTGGCGAAGTGTTCGTCAGACACATCGAGGTAACCGCGTCATAAATAATAAAAGGTCTCCGAATACTGGGTTGAACCCAATATCATGCGAACGATAGTGGCGTATACTAACCATCGGGCCACTGTCGGTGGTTGACTTGTAATCGACTTTGACTTTTTTTCGATTTCGGTTCAAACTTTATGTAGATGTAAAGTTGGTCTTGAAGTACCTTTAAGTGACTGAGTATTTAATGAAAATTCAGTTCTTTCGGGGAATAGTCGAGCGGCAACGCTTTTATTGTTATTACCCAAATAATACCATAAAATGTTACAAATTGAAAATTCGACAAATCGATAAATGACATTTTAAGTCGTCCTTTTTTCACTTCTTCGATGTTAACTTCAGTTGAAACTCATCCTCCACATTCCGATCACTCATATGATACTTGTTCTTAATAAAAAATTTATAGATGGCCTAATTTCTACATTTTCAGCGGATTAGCACACAAAATTTCATTTACAGCACGAATTTTGAAATAAATTCTTTGCTCGACATTTTCATTTATTTAAAAAAAATCGCAAAATACACTTCAGATAAATTGACAGAGTTCGGTAATGTAATCAAACAAAATAATAGATGGCGCTATAACTCCACGTCGGTATAGAAGACAGTTTTATTAACTTGACAACAAAAGGTATTTCGACAATCCCTTCACAAGGACTTTTCAAATAATCAATTCTCGGTTCTTTGTTTGAGAGAGAGTATATATATAACTTGTACAGTATGCGGAATGGTGAGTTCTACTTGACGAAATACCAAAGATTTTGGAAACCATTTTGTATTAAAATTTTAATATATTTGATACAAAAAGGGCAAAATAAGATATTGTTTATTAATTTGAAATTCACGCTGTAAAATTATAGAAAGTTTAATTGAAAGAACTGAAAAGTTATACTGTAATTTCTTCTAAAGAAAATTAACTGGAGAACCAAGGTTATTTTTTCGAGTGAAAACTAACGTGAACTCTTAGGCCTACAAATAGGGACCGTAGATCTTGTTTCTCCATAAAATAATGCTTTTAGAAATGAACTAAATTGTGCGGGAAAGATTTGTGTCTCGAACTTTTATTTTACGAAATTGTTCACCGATACGGCCATACTAGTAATAAACCAATTTCAGATGTTCCTTTCTCCATTTACAAATTTTCATTTAGAAAAACATCAGATGCAGTTAAGCTTATTTCGGATACTTTATTAATATCTATCAATAAAAAGGTTTACTTACTATTCGGACTTATAGAGCGGTATATGAAAAGACATTAATATAAAAGCAGTACCAGTCAATTTGCATTGCCCCAGAAGAGGTGTGGTGAATTATTCTGACCTTCTCTTCTGCGAGGGTAAACAAATACTCTGCACTAAAGCAGAATAACAAAAAAAAAAAGAATTACAGCTCCCTCAAGACCTTCGTTGGGGAAATGTAGAGGGGCCGCCGATTTTCTACTTTCGAAATGAAATGAAAGATACTGTCTAGAAAAATATGAGCTGGACAAGGCAATTTGGATTGGAGACAGCAGGGAGGTCACCCAGCATTACAATACAATATAATTAACAAGAATTTCATTAACTTCAGGATACGAATAATGGAATTATGGTTTACTGCTGGAAATGGGTCAATTTGAATTGCAGATACCAGAATAGGCACGGCAACATCTCCCATTTTCGTTCTTAGAACTTAGTTTAGCAGAAGCACAGTATGTGGCAAATTTGGTCGAGCTTGGTACAACCAATTGAAAAATACGAAAGTGAGGATATGTTACTCGGTCATTTGTATGGGCCCCATGCATGCCCTTTCTGGTACTTCCCCTAGTTTCACGAGGACAAAAATTTGAACCACTACAGCATACTGGTGGAAAATTCCCGAAGAATGATTAAATTCCAAGAAATCGGCCAATTTGTGTGGGAGGTACCAAAATGGGTGTGGCAATGTGCTCCGTTTTCAATATGGGACAGCATTATACCAAACGCTGAACGTGTACTAAATTTAGTGGAAAGATATGAATCGAAGAGTAAGGATAAATTGCTTATTTTTGTAGGAAGTACCGGAATGGGTGTGTTTTTTCAAATTCTGCACTATAAAGCAATGTAATGGAATAACATTAAGATTATTGCAAGTTGCATATGAAAAGTTACAGGAAGAAAATTGAATTTCGGAAAATGGCTGAGTTTTGTATGGAAGTGGACCGATTCAACCCATTTAAAATCTCAAACTATGATCAGGGTAAATATTAAGCTATGTTTAAGTTTCAGCAAGTTCTACAAACATTTACAGCACTCATTGTGTCCATCAGCCGGCCAACCAGGCAGATGTCGCTCACTCGACTTAAAAATTCATGAAACGGATTTGGTTAAAACACGCTCGGTGCTTTAAACGATCCCTTCTGGATGTTACATTTTGACCCTATCAAATGATATATAACTACATTCCTTCGGGTGAAGGTACAAGGGCGATCCCAAAACTAACCGCGCTGGCATATAGATGGTGCCAGTAGTTTGAAAAAAAATTATTTTGGTGAAAAGTGGCAACCTTATAAAATATTTGTTTTAAGTTTTAAGGCGCCACGTTCTTTAGTAGTTTTATTTGAACTTTTAAAAGTAAACGATCTCAGTGAATTTGTAAACATGGAAATATTGGCCACTGTTATGTAATTCAATATTTCCATTTGAAAGGTCTCAGTCCAACCAATAATAAAGCCAAGCTAAATTTTACTCTAGAGAAGTCTGCTCCTTTGTTTACGACTGTAAAATATTGGGTAGCAAAGTTTAAACGAGATCTTTCGAGCTGTCAAGACGAACAACGTGATAGTCGACCAATTGAGGTGTCCAGGCCAGACACGGTTACGAAAATCCACAAAGTAGTTTTGGATGATCGTTGGCTGAAAAAGTGCTATGAATCGTATATTGGCGTGCTTGCTTTCAATAGAGTAAAAACAGCGTCGTGAAGATATCTCAGTAGAGTTTGGTGGATTTGGCGATGTTTTACTGCAATAAATTTTTTGCGTCGATTTATAGCCATGGATGAGGCATGGGTACACCACTTCACACCAGAGACAAAAGAACAGTCAAAGCAGTGGACTGGAATGGAAGAATCGTGTCCAAAGGAGTCGAAGACGGTTCCATCTGCAGGAT